>NDXB01010037.1:0-31852 GCA_002631895.1 Agapornis roseicollis
TGGCTCCTCATCTGATGCCCTGGCCTGCCCAGCCACATCCTTCCCAAGGAATTCCTCCTGCTGGTCAATGCACATGGCTTTGCTGACGGGAGGAGGCAGCCAGGGCTCTCTGGGCAGCAGAGCTGGGGCGGGCTGGGGAGGCTGTACCTGGCTGGTGAACAAAGCGTACCTTGCCGGTCTCCAGAGCCAGAACATCCAAGGGCAGCTCCTGGTGCGGGCTGAGCAGGTTTGGTGACAGACAGGAACCTGGCCATCATCTTGATCATGGCCACATTCCTGCTGATGTTATGGAGCAGTGACAGCAAGTGCCACAGCAGGAGCAGGTTGGCCTCTGGTAGCTTGCTGGCCACCCTGAGGGAACAGGAGCACAGCATTAATGAAGTCAGTGTTGACAACACAGGTCTCCCAGGCTGATCTCACCCAAGACCACTGCCTGCTCTACAGCAGGGGGACCGCCTTCACTGAGATACAGCCACCTCCCTCCCTCCCTGCCCTTCTCAAAGAGGCCCTTGTTGGAGCAAGCTCCAGTGCCTGAGGGAATCGATCCATGGAGAGAAAAGCTTTTTGGTATCTCCTTGCCACACAAACATAAACCCCACAGCAGCAGGAGGTGGCCTGCAGGAGCCATGGGTATTTCAGGCAGGCCACTGCTTTGCACCTGAGTCCCAGCCTGTGCCAGTCCCTGCAGGCTGCTGCCACACTTACTCTCTCAGAGCTGCCAGCCTCTCCTGCCTTCTGGTCTTCTCCATGGCTCTCATCCACTCCTTGTACAGATGGACATCGAGGAGCTTGGAGGAGATCTTGCGCAGGGGGTCCTGCAGTACCAAGGCTCCACATGAAGCTTTGTCCCTTGCCCCCAGGAGCACCCACAGCATCCCCAGCCCTCTGGCTCATGAGCAGGTGGCTGGGTTTCCGCTTGTGCTCTCACGTGTCCCCATCAGCACCAATGCTGGCCCAAACAGCTGGCCCCCTCCCAGCAGTGGAGAAGGAGCAGTGGGAGCGGCAAGGATGGGGCTGGGCAGGTGTTGGCTGGACACAGCTGGATGAAGCAGCTCTGCCAGCTGTGCCTGCTCAGCAGTGGGGACACCTCTGCCTGCAGCTGTGGAGCACCTCTGCCTGCAGCTGTGGAGCACCTCTGCCTGCAGCTGTGGAGACACCTCTGCTTGCAGCTGTGGGGACACCTCTGCCTGCAGCTGTGGGGCACCTCTGCCTGCAGCTGTGGGGACACCTCTGCCTGCAGCTGTGGGGCACCTCTGCCTGCAGCTGTGGAGACACCTCTGCTTGCAGCTGTGGGGACACCTCTGCCTGCAGCTGTGGGGCACCTCTGCCTGCAGCTGTGGGGACACCTCTGCCTGCAGCTGTGGGGCACCTCTGCCTGCAGCTGTGGAGACACCTCTGCTTGCAGCTGTGGGGACACCTCTGCCTGCAGGTGTCGGGTATCTCTGCCTGCAGCTGTGGGGACACCTCTGCCTGCAGCTGTGGGGACACCTCTGCTTAGCTCAGCAGACACAGGTTGGCCTGGCTGCGCTGCCAGGCAGGGCTTACCCAAGAGAGGCACTGACCCAGGTCTCCTTCATGGCTTGGGAGCTGTCAAAAGAGAGGAGAAACAGCCTGAGTGCACGCTGTGCCCCAGCCTGAGAGCAGAGGCAGGTGTCAGCACAACCCTGCCTCATGGGGACAGCAAAGGGTCAGTATGATGCCCAATGAGAAAGGACAGAGGAGCTGCCCACCCCTGAGCACTGAGACTCACCAGAAGGTGACAACACAGGAGCCATAGGGCCAGATGAATACAAGAGAGCTGCTGCTCTTCCCTTCTTCCTCCTCCTGTGTAAAACACAGAGAGCGGGAGTGCTCCTCTACAGAAGACACCCAGTGCCACTGCTGCTGTAAGCACAGCACAGTCCCTGCAGGCACTGGGGCTATTGCCAGGCAAGCACAGGGTTAGAATGGAACACAAAGGTGACCTCGGTTCTGGAAAGCTGGGGTCCAGTGGGGTTGGGCCCTGTGGCCTGTTCCCAGTATGCCTGTATCTCTATCATACTGGGCAGCCCAGCCCTGGTCTAACGCCAATGGTAGCTATGCTAGAATGAGAACAGGTTGAGTTGACTGCTCCTACTTTACCAATGGCTCAGATGTAACTATGGGATCTCACCTCCTTTATTCTGTTTCCCTCTTCTTCACTGCCTGGCAAAATTCCTCACTGACAGCACTGCACCTACAGTTTCTGAGATCAAGTGCTGCAGACTGGTAATAGTCTGCCAAACTTGCTCTTTACACTGAACTATATGACAAAAGTATCTTCTTCCTGTGAGCTATGGCTCAAACCTGAGAGGTTTCAGAAAAGGAGGTAGAGGTAGGGTCAATTGAGAAAGTGCAGAGAACTCCATGTTTTTTCAGTTACAATTGTTCATTAAGTGATTTTTTTTTCAGGTGCATTTGCAGGGAAAAAAAAATCAAGTCAAGATTGCTACTCTGCTTGTACCTAATCCTGTACACTTTACCATCAAAATATTGGTTGTGTGCAAAGACATATGTGCTTGTGAGCACATATGTCTAAAGGAGAGGGTTTCTAATGCAGGTTAGCACAAGACTTTTCCACAGAAGCAACTGCTGCACAAATTCGGTAGACCCCTGCTGAGTCTACATGTCTCATCCTACCTGAGTAATCTGGGACCCTATCACAAATTACTCTCCCAGTAAAGTCAATAGCTGTTCCATTTACTTTCAAGAAGAAATTTCAATGCTTCTGCTCTTTCAGAGCTTTCTGTTAACTCCTTCTCCAGAATTTCTTGTGAGAGATCAAGCTATTGTAGAAGCATTGAAACCAAGGGCTTGATCTGGTTACTAATCCAAAACAAAAGCCTTTGCATTAAAACTTATACTGAGTTATAGGGAAGGTCTTCAAGGGAAAAAAAAAGAAGCATGAATCCATTTGCAAAGTTTCTCTGTTACGTAGCCAGTTTCTAGGTACTTTTCATCTCAGAAGGTGGAGACATGGGAAACTTTATCTTAAATCAATGTGCCAGTAGTTTTCTGTGGCATACTTTGACATGCAGCCATTTTAGGTTATGGAAAAGGTGAAAGGGTTTTCAAAACTTAACAGTGATGCTATCTGTATATCTACTTTAACATACTGCCACTTAGTGATAGGAATGCAGTATGGCAAGAGAAGCTGAACTATGCTTCCATGAAGGTGTAGACGTTCGCCAGAAATCAGCTAGTTCATTTTCACTCTGTTGTTGGAAAGGGGACAGGGGGAAGTGGAAAGAGAAAGAGTTTGGTTTGGTTTCAACTGGATTTGGTTTGTTTTTACACAAATAGTTTGGCAATAACATTTTGTTTGCAGTCATCAGAGGTTGTGTCTATTACTTTAGACAACATGCCTCTTAGGTTAAAGCCTTTTACTTGTATATTTACATATTCTTTTCATCATTTTGGAAGTACGTCACTCATGCTTTGCCTATGACCTATCTTGTATTTAACGTTGATTTTGGACCTGACATGTAGCTTGTCTGAATCTTACTAAATCCTGTGAAAATTAGCCTCATAAATAGGGAAGAAGAACTGAGCTCCTAAATTTTGCCTGGATCATATCCTGGCTCCTAAGCTACATTCTTTGTATTTTACCCTGTATGTGTTTTCCAATAGCTTAAATATCCCTTGTAGGAAGCACTGCAACTGATGTAAAATTTCCTGTTTC
The DNA here is from genome assembly GCA_002631895.1 of Agapornis roseicollis. Taxonomy (NCBI): domain Eukaryota; kingdom Metazoa; phylum Chordata; class Aves; order Psittaciformes; family Psittacidae; genus Agapornis; species Agapornis roseicollis. The sequence goes on from NDXB01010037.1 coordinate 3,701, forward strand.
TTGTTATTATCCTGAGCATGAGATAAAATTACTCATATTCATTTTGTCACCAAAAAAAAGTAATATTCCTTGAATGTAGGTTTTATTTTCACTAGAGAAAAAAAAATAAAAAAAATAGGACTAATAGGCTCTTCCTGATCTTTCAATCCAGTTCAATATTACCAAGGGTGACTGGGTAGCACATATCGTCTCTGTTTCTTTGGGAGGTTTGTCACCATTTTTCATGTGGGAAAGCTTTCTTCCTGCTTCTGTACTCAATAGAAGAATCTATTGTAATCTGTTGCATACATTCATTATGAGTGAAACATACTTTATGACACAGATGAAGCTCAGCTCTTTTCTCCCCCCTGAAGTTACCATGAGACAATTAGAAAGGCAGTCTTATGCACTTAGTTTCTTACTTGAGTTTCTTGATTTCCTTTCTAAGTGTGAACTTAGACCCTCTCCTATTGTCTCTTATGATAGAAAAATAGCATCACTTAGTCAGAAGATTAATTTAGCAAGAGAGATAGTTACTACAACAGGTTACCTTTATATTGTCTCACTGGTGAATAAAACATGATTAGTATCAAATATTTGGGCAAGTTCTTCTATCTCTTTGATTAGTTTTAGAAATTACAGTAGTTAAAAGACCTCTTCTCCTGGTGATTGCGTTGTACTTTCCCACCACTTGCAGTAATAATTGCAAAAGCAAGTGGTGGAATGTGAGGTTTTAACCTGTGTTTTATGGATCACAAATGGGCTCTAAAAACACTGCAGTCTTGCAATTTCATCTAGAGATAATTATTAGATAATGCCAGTAGTAAATTATTTGCTGCTCATAAACTTCCTCATATTCACTGCCCATAGGTAATAAACTACTCCACTACCTTATAGAGAAAGTATGTTTGAAGCTATTTGCTAGCACATTGTTGTACACACAATGAGCAAACCATTGCCCCAGCATGGTATACTCAAAATATCATAACATATGCTGGACTAGAATCAGATGCACTCCTGTCAATCCAGACCCAGAGACAAGGAGTTACTGACCTGCATGGGATTGCCTTTTCATCCCTGATGGATCCCAGTAGAGTTGCTCTTGGTTCACACAGGTGTAAGAGAGACCAGAACCTGCCTTTTTTTGCAGCATGTCCTAAAGGCACTTATGGGAAGTTTTTGGTTCAGAAAACCTGTTCCGGTTCAATTGCCTTGTTTCAGATGACTCCTACCCTGTATGATGAGAACTCATGTAAGACCTTTCTGTATTAAAGTGGAACTCAAAGGCTGAAAGAAAGGCCATGAAACCATTTTGACAGCACAAACATAAAAAGTTTAAATTTCCCAGGATAGTATTGTAAAAATAGGAGGATTATCAACTTGCTGTGTTAGGAAAGCTAAAACTTTTAGAAAAGCTACTTGGTGATGGCTGGCATTATCCATTTCACCCCAAAATAATCAATCACATCATTGCTCATAACTTGCATGCAGAGTAGATGGTGCACTATATTTCTAATCAGATCCATGGTCTATTTGCTTATCCATTCAAAAGATCTCAAAATCACATTCTCTGTTTTAAATTATAATCAATTCAGGCAACCCAGATTGTTTTCACAGTACCACAGACCTGGCTGCCTCCCACAAAGCAGTTCACCTATTGTCAAGTAATTTAGGTGATAAATTTATGGCAAATTAAATTAATCCAAAACACACTCCTTACCTCCAAGAAAGCAAGACTGGAAAGAAGGCATATTGACAGCAATTTCATTATACGTTGTATTGTGCTGAATGCTCTGCATGAAGTTGATTCTGTCACTGACATAATTACTTAGAAGTAATCAACAGAAGTACCAGAGTAGCCTTGACTGAAGCATTCAATATCTCTGTGAATGAAGGTCTTCTGCAGAAGCCTTTACCATTTCCTTTTTAGTATTGGCATCTGGGCTCCCTTTCAAGGCAAACTTTCTTCTGTATATACATCTGCTCCATGATGCCTCACATATTTTTGTATTAGGATCTGGAACCCCTTTAAAAAAAAAATCCATTACAAATTCTCTTACATTGTGTAAAGCTTCAAAGGGAAAAAACCCACTTGCTTCAATTCTGACTACTGGTAGCAATGGCTAAGTCACAGTAATAAAACTACACTCAGTCCTCAAAAGTGGGATTTAAGGTGTTCCCCTCTGCTGAAACCACCAAAAATAGATCCTTGTTCAGTGTGTTGGAAGTGCACTTTGAGTTACTGAAGTACTGAAGGAAAAGAAATAAGTCTCAAATCCAGGGGAACTCTGTATCAGTATTATCTTTTTTGTTTGATTTTCCCCTTTTTCTAAAGACTCAGTGCTCAAGCAGATGCCCCTTACTAAAACTGCTACCAGCAGATGGAAGGGACTTGTCAGAGCTATGCCTGGAAGCTCACAAGGCAGGCTGGCATGGTATCTGTGTTACCTAATGCCATCAGCATCTCTTTCATGAGTACTTAAGTAATCCCAAATTTTTTAAAAGACTTGTCATTGTTTCTCAAGTAGATAAAAGCTCCATTACATTTCAGGCTACCGATGCTGCCTTCCTCATGAGTTAGCTGATGTTAAACACCACAGAAATTGATAAAGAATCAAATCGCTGCCTAATTTACAAAATAGCAGTCAACTGACACCACATTAAAAGGCTGATCAGTCATCAAAATTATTGCAGTGTGTTTATTTTTTAGATCATTTTTAGTCTTTGAAATGTCAAATGCAGCAATCCATCTGAGCTGCAAATGTGAATGAACATGCACAGGAATGTCATTCACTCGGGGAAGAGTTGAAAGCAATTGCACATAGAAGCATTACAGAACTTATACCTGTTCTGCATAAAATTCATGAAGAACAATATAACCAGCCAGTCTCAGTTCTGCTATTTAATCAGTTTTGAGAGGGATACCCACCTTTTAGTTAACATGCCATTGAGGATTACAGGAAAGACAGGTCATTGCACCTGGCCCATCCTGCCTCTTTGGTTGCTGAAGCTCATGAACCTACAGCCCCTCATCACACATACCTGATGCCACTTGGGAGCTATGTATGGTGATACATCTTTAAAACAAGAGCCTAAAGCAAATCTTCCCTAGACATATCCAGGCTTCACAGAAGAGTTGAGCTTCTGTAGTCAGATGACTTTATAAATAGGGCATACATACTCACCAGTTCTGTGTACAGAGGTAGCTAGGAAAGTAGTAATAGAATCACAGAATCATAATGGTTTGGGTCGGAAGGTACATTAAAGATCATCTAGTTCTAACTGCCTGCCATGTGCAGGGACACCTTTCACTAGACCACATTGCTCAAAGCCCTGTCCAACCTGGCCTTGAACACTGCCAGGGATGGGGAAGCAACAGCTTCTCTGGGCAACCTCTTCCAGTGTCTCATCACCCTCATACTGAAGAATGAAAATAAATGAACTTTGGGACTATGCAGCCCAGCTTACAGGCTCTGTAAAACTGTTACTTCTTCTGAGCTGCAATTTCTTGAAAGGAATTTCTTTCTGCAACTGGTTTCCTTGTGATGCCTTACAGTAGTAAACAGCTGAGCTCCTTGACCCTGAGTGCTGAACACTGCGTGGGAGACAACAGAACTAAAATTACACCAGAGCCCTTAAAATTTCTACCAGAGCCAAAACTCTCAGTATAGATGACAGCTGGAAAACATCGAGAAAATAATTCACCCTGTCAGTGAAAAGAGAGGGTGCCAACAAAAGAAGAAAACAAGGACCTTTTGGCAGGTTTATTTCTCAATAGTTTAATTCATAAATTTTTACTTTATTAAATAATAATTTATTTTTTAAATAGCTTTCTGTTGACTTGGTCAAAAATTATTAATTATAAGCTCACACTTGGCAGCCTGGTTGTGTGTGGTCAACTTTATATATATGATTTCATCTAAATTGTAAGGATATGGTGGAAATTTTTTGCAACAATTGAATGCCTTGATGCACTGTGCTTTCACTGAATAAGGTGGAGTAGAAATAATTCATAACAATGTCAACTATTTTATTTCATGGAAAACCAGATCCTTTTTATCTCTGGTATCCCATTTAAACAGATGCTACTATAGATGGTTTAGGGAATTTAAAAATCATGCAATACATAATACAATTTGTTTCTTTCAAACTAATCTGGAAAAACTACATTTTTGATCAGTCACACAGAGAACAGGTAGAGAATTCATTTTAATAAACAATTTCTAAAACTCATGCAAGCAAGACCAGAATGATGTATACAGAAAGAAAGATATACAATTCTGCCTTGTCAGATTGGAAAACATGCTTTCATCATCACTAGACCTTGTTATTAAATGTGCTTAATGCATTGAAAATGAAACATTTGTGATATCATTAGTGATAAACAGAAAGCTTATACTTACACTCTTACTAGCAAATCACTGAAGAATGTTTAAATGTTGGTGAAATCAACAGAGGTTAAAATCCGTGTATGATGTTAAAGATCTGCCTACACCCTTGTTGAATTACATTAGAAACCAACAGACTTAGTGGATGTGTAGTTTTGATCCCAGTGTGCTATCATCAATAGAAGTTTACCAGAAGCAATTGTCTCAATAGAATATAAAGTGAAATATTTTTGGAGGCATCTCCAAATAAACCCCTGTAATTAGTAACCATTATCTTCAAGTGTCTAGAGTAGAAGATTCATTAGCACGAGATTGAAATCAAACAAAAAAGCACCAAGTTTTCTCTCTAAATTCAAGGTTTAAACTGATAACTATTTTACACTTAATTTTGAGCAGATGTCTTATCTTGTATTTCCAGTCTAGAGTTGTTTGTACTTTTTCCCACTAGTAATTATTGTTGAGTTCTGGCAACCTTCATACCAGCAGTTTCTCCATCATGGATTGGTTGTCTGGTTTTCAGTAAGATCTGGCATACAAACAGGCAGATGCATGTTGCTCTAACTGTTTTTCTAACATCCTTCGGGGTGGAGACACCAGAACCGAACACACTGTACCAGCTGCCACATCACATCCTATCAGCAGTGGTACGATGTCTGTGGTTTGAATACATGTCCAGTATGTATGTGTGTGCTGGGTTTGGCTGGGATAGGGTTAATTTTCTTTACTGTAGCTAGTATGCAGCTATGTTTTGGCCTTCCTCTGAAAACAGTGCTAATAATGTAGAGATGTTTTCATTACTGCTGAATTCACACAGAATCAAGACCTTTTCTGCTCCTCACCCCACCCCACCAATGAGTAGGCTGGGAGTGCACAAGAAGCTGGGAGGAGACACAACCAGGACAGCTGACTCCAACTGACCAGAAGGATATCCCATATGATATTGTGTCATGCTCAGCATGTAAAACTGAGGGAAGGAGAAGGAGGGGGGGATGTTTGGTGTGATGGCATTTGTCTCAAGATAATAGAATCATAGAATCATAGAATAGTTAAGGGTTGGAAAGGACCTTAAGATCATCTCGTTCCAACCCCCCTGCCATAAGCAGGGACACCTCACACTAAACCATGCCACCCAAGGCATCATCCAACCTGGCCTTGAATACCGCCAGGGATGGTGCGTTCACATCCTCCCTGGGCAACCCATTCCAGTGCCTCACCACCCTAACAGGAAAGAATTTCTTCCTTAGATCCAATCTAAACCTCTCCTGTTTAAGTTTGAATCCGTTACCCCTTATCCTGTCACTACAGTCCCACATGAAGAGTCCCTCCCCAGCATTCCTATAGGTCCCCTTCAGATACTGGAAGGCTGCTATGAGGTGTTTTTATGTGGCTCAAATACTGCACTGAAAACTTGCATTCAGTACATCTTATAACTTAAGTCTCAAAAACTTCCCCCTTTGTCATATCAATTCATTGCTGGCTCTGTGTTGATCATGCGAAGTACAGGCTTTTTTCGTCACCATGTCACCTAGTGTACACTTAGGTGCCACACAGAAACCCAACTGCCACTACAGTTCAGAACAACCTTCACTGAACTTTTGCTCTGTCAGAAGAGCAATATGAACATTATACAGTGAAATGTTTTGGTTTATGTTATTTTCCATAAAATCACAAGAACATCTGAAATTAACTTTGCTATAACACCTCCACTCTTTACTACTTGTGTTCCACCGCAGCCATTCTGCAGGAGAAACCTCAAGGTCTACAGTGATCCAAGCTCAACCTCTTTGGTTATTGTCACAATTCTTTTCCTGTACTGATTCTTATATAGAATCGTTCATGCCAAACCAAAGCACCAGGCGTTAATAATTAAAAAAAGGCCATGAATGCATGTATCAAAAATTACTCAGTTCCAAATGTAAGTACCTGGAGTTTGTCCACATTTCTGTGTATATTCTCCCTTTGTAAATAAAATAATTGTAGATAAATGAACCGATTATCTCCCTGTTCTAAGTGTCGAGACAATTCAGCACTGTTGAATTAAATCCACAGATGTGTAACACCAGCCACGAGATGGTATTAAGTATTGATTTAGACAAATTGCTTAGCTAGGTATGTGACAAAACCAGCGTGCTCACATGTACACACACAGGCTATTCTGAAGTCAGAATAGTTACAAGGTAATCAGGCTGCTGCATATTTAAATACTTATTTTTAATAAGAGTCAGTTTTTCAGCGTGCAGGGACGCAGTTATTTTTGATAAGTTCCCCCAGGCTCTGGGAAATCACCGATATTGACTGCTGAGAGAGGAAATGAAGGCAGTTAACGTTTTACATAAGTAGGTGCATCCTTTTCACCTGAAGAAGTTAGGAATTGGGCATAGCATGTAGCTGATGTCGAAGGTCTGCTGACTCAGACTTGCAATAAGCCTGTTCAAGCAGTTCTTAAATTACCTTGGTTTTACTCTGTTGAACTCTTTCCTCCCCGACTTGTTCTTTCCGATATAGGAAGAACGAAAACTCAAAACTTTATAGGGGATTAAAAAAAACAAAAGGAAGAAATACGCTAGATTTATCATTTACCTGTATAGAATTGTCATTATAGAATGGTTTGAATTGGAAGGAACCTTAAAGATCAACTAGTTCCAAACCCCTGAAACTTAAGTACAAAAACATGTTTTGGTCTGTGAATTTCCTTACTGATGTTTCGTTACTCTTTGTCAGCCATGTCCCAGATTTAGCACAGTAGCCCACAAATACCGTGTTTCTCCACCACAAACAAGCAGCAGTGCTGAAGCAGTGGTTGGTGTGGTTTATATTTAATGGTTTTGAACTAGGTATTAGATATTATTCTGAAATGATGGAAACAGAAGAGGGACTCACACAGAAGCCTCCTCACAGCTCAGTTTAAAGTCAGCCATGTGACACAGTTCTATTAGAAACTAAGCTTCATTATTTCTGGTGCTCATAGTACTACTTGTTTTTAATTAAATTACTAAATGAGGGATTACGTGCAGAGACTGCACTGATACTGTAATTGCTTCCAGTGATGAAATTCAAATTTCAAGCCGTGAGCTTCTGTAATACAAATGGATCCTTTATCCAGACCGAATTTAGAGCTGCAGTCAGTTAAAAATAAGGTAATAGCTTTATTCACAGCAAAAGGGCTGTTCTGACATTAGCATCACGATTGTTATGTGACCTTTTCAAATAAACATGCATTTGAACATGCAATCATGCCAATATATGAGTCAGGCACCAGAGCTAAACGTGTATGATAACAACAGCTGTCAGTTTTCTTCAGTTATAGTCCGAGTGTGTGAGATGTAAGTATTTTTTTTAGCAGATTTGGAGTTTGCGAAGGTAGTAAGAAATGACATGAGCAGATCTATTCTGCCCCCTATATTAGTAGTGACTGTAGAATTTCCGCATCATGTACAGCAATTTATGGTTGAATTGCAGCACAGCTTTTAGAAAAGAGCTGAAGGAAGAAGACTCATCCTGTTCTTTTAGTGTAAAACAGGCAGAGAAGCAGGTTATTCCAAAACTCCAGTCTCAGGACGTAGAAATGTTTATGTGCAATAGTGGAGCATGGATATGAGTGTTCACTCAACAGAGAACTAGCTGAGCATTGTTTTTAAGAAGACATCAAATCTTAATTTAAGTATGTCATGTAACAGTGAATCATTGTCTAAATTGCCATTGTTAAAATTTACTCACAGGATTTGAAGAGCTTTCTGTTGATGTAGAATGTGCCAAGTCACTATTCCACCTTTTTTTTTTTTACTAAACTAAGTACTCCTTACATCTGTATAGAACATATTTTTCAGTTTTAGTTTTATTTTAGCAATAAATTACCATACCTATTATGGTGCAACCAAGCATCCACAAGCTGCTCACTCAGTTACCCTGCAGTGGGATGGGAGAGAGAATTGGGAAAGCAAAAACTAGAGAAAACCATGGGTTGAATTAAAGACAGTTTTATGAGCAAAATTAAAAACTCTCAAACTAAACAAGTAATGCAAAGGCAAACATTCATTCATCTCTTCCCATGAGCAGACCAATGCCCAGCCAGTCTCTGAGCAACCTTGGAAAGACTACCACCCTAGTTTTATTGCCAAGCATGACATCCTATAGTGTATTGAATACCCCTTTGGTCAGTTGGGGTCAGCTGTCCTGGCTGCATCCCCTCCCAGACACTTGTCCACCCGCAGCCTCCTCACTGATGGGGCCAGGCACGGGGGACAGTGAGAAAGCACTTTCAAGCAACAGCTAAAACATTGGAGTTACCAGCACTGTTTTGGTCACAAATTTAACACAGAGCACCTCATGGGCTGCCATGAAGAAAATGAACTGCCTCACTTAATGAAAGCAAGCAAGCTGGATATGAGATTGGATTCTTTTGGTTCACAGAGCACTGATACCCTGAGCCATGTGTCTGTGGACTAAGGCCATATAGGTGGAAGTATCTGCAGTAATCATTCAGCTTAAAATGCAATGGATGATGTTAAAGAACCACCTGCTCTAATGTTTCATAATCATATTTATTTTGCAACACAGATTAAAAAACGATGAAACACCACTAGTATTGGAGGTATGTGAAGTCAAGAAAACATCCATTCCACTAAACAACTCTAAGAGAAAAACAGATGCAAATCACTTAGTCGCTTTTCTGACAGCAACCACATTTTAAGGTGCTGCTGCTTAAACAGACAATTTTGATCCTGATTCCTTTTTTTGGGGACACCAGTTTTCCCTGCAAATCGTGGCTCTATTTCTGCCTGCTTCTTCAAAAAAGGCTGCTCAAATTAATTATATAGCTCATCAGGGTACTAGTCTGCATTATGTTATAAAAATCTCATCTCCATAAATACAAAGGGGCATGCCTAGGGGAATGGGGCATGTTATGGGATGTAAGGTAGGAGTGTTCTGGGATTGTGCAAGACTTACTATAGTAGTAAGTAAGTAAGCAGGGGAGGAACTACCTGGTAAGTAGGTAAAGTGGCCCAGGAACCTGGGGGTGTCTGAGGGTAAGTTCTTGAGAAGAGCTGGCTCCTGGAAGCACCAGGAGAGTCCTGTTCAACTGTTGGAGCGATCCTGGGGCTTGGAGGTGGAGGTTAGTTGAGAGCCCCTTGTGTGCATGCATGTGAGGCACCTGGAGACAAAGACTATCCAGGGGCAATTTACTGGACAGGCTGTGTGTCCAATCCCAGCTACTGGAGATCCATGTTGCATCTATATCCAGATTTTTTCCATAAACAGGCCTCCATCCTGAGAACAGAATGAAGCCATAAGTCCTGTTTGTCTTCATGTGTGTCTGCCTGGGTTGATCTGTGTGACTGGATAGGTACGTTTATTTCTGTATATGCCTTGTACACACACATTTCTGCAGGTGCCTACTGGGAATATATCTCCAGCCTCACAACTGGTCGAAGCTGGATGCCTGAAGTTGTTGCAGCCTCGTCTCCATGGGGCTGCCAGATTCAGCAACTCCTATGAACCTGTACTGGCATTTCGACACGTTGCTTAATAAATACTGAAGTCTGGATTGCCTTTGATCTAAAGGTACAATGCATTCAGAAGTGTAACAGCAGTGACACTTGTTCCTTCTTTTTTAAGTGTCCCTTTTCTTATTCCTTACTAATGCCTGATTTTCTGCTACATCTGTGTTTGTATTATAGTTGGAAAAGGTAACTGGCAACTTACTTCATTAGAACATAAGAACTTCTTTCTCTACATTAGGAAAATTCACCCAAGCTCAGAGGTACTTTCTGCCTTGGAGGTCTGTCTCCTTACAGCACAGCAGTAGCATTACCCTGGCACTGCATGTGGAAGGAAAGCTGTTGGAATAAACTGTGTGCAGCATGTGCAGAGCCCACTTATTTTGTTATTCGTATTATAAATGCAGCTCATTCTCATTTTATGTGAGTATTTTGATTCAGGTATAAAGCAGGTTTTATTATAGAATATGCTTTATTATTATTCTTCCACCTCTCACCCCTAAAGGTCCCAGCAGTCTCCATTTCTACCATTTGACTATTTGCAGTGTTTCAAAGTAACGATGGGGTTCCTGTCCTTTTTAGCATCTAATTACACTTCGTAAGGGCTTGATTACCAAAATGCATTAAACAATAATTAGATAAGGATAATTTACATCTGAACAATAAAGTTGAAAAGAACAATATAACTGGTAATTGGCCTTGACCAAGGTAAATAATGTCCTTTTTTTATTTACATTTGGTTTTCCCCATAAACTGCCTACTGGGTTGTACAGAAGTAAGAGGCTAGCAAAAATCTGAATCCCCATCCATCAGTATTAATCTCACATTTTACTGAGGCCCCATCCATTTATCTTTCCGACACAAATTAGAAATTCAAGAGTTTTAACAAATGAGCCTGCAAATGTAAACTTATTAGGCCATATATTTTTACTACACACTGTGCAGTGCCCTCCACAAAGCTGTCCCTTCAGAGAGTGTTTTCCTATTTTGTGTTATTGATGGCAGCTAACTAATCACATTTTTAATGTTGTCTTTGGGGAGGGCTGTTTGAGTGAATGTGCAAACTAAACTACCCAGAATAAATCTACCTTATTAAATGCTTGAAATTATGTGTCTTTTACGATAAAGAAACTCTCGAGCATTGTTACATTTGCTAACCTTCTTTTTGCAGAAATCAAAAGACCAGGATTAATTAAAATAATACATCAAAACAGGGGTTTCTACAGAACGTGTCTGCGTATGAGAGAAAGGCCAAGAAAAATTGGTTAATTGGTCTCTTCATCCCTGCTCTCTATCCCTCCATTGAAGTAGCTTTAAAAATTACTTTTAAACTGACCTTTTTTCAGCTAAATGCTGTAATTATCTAACTCTTGGAGAGTCACCTCGTGAATGGATCCAAATGCAAACCTGGAAACACGGGTTTTCTCAAACCTCCTGCACTTGTTATGGGAGTTTCTGAAAGCTTCTGCATAGCAGGGAGACTCTGAACAAAGCGATTGATTTACAAAACTAGGCTATTTTATTGATAACCAATTTCTCAAAATTTCTGTTAAGTGACACATTTAGCTGTCTATCTGCTTCTTGTAAGGCACAGTTGTCTGTGTATGTTGTTAAATTTGTAGAATTTTAGACAAGACTGGGACTGATCCGAATGGCATAGGCTTTTCTACAAGAAACATCTTTGACCAATGACATCCACGCTGTTTTATCTCATCATTCTTGGCACTTAACAAAATGATGTAATTACTTCGAGGGTCTTTATTACTTTGATAAAAGGCAGGTTAAATCATTTTAACCAATGATCAGTAGAAATGCTAATTGCCCTTTTATTGCTCCCTTCTCAGCAGCAAATACAAACATGGGTGATATCTGGATTCTTATCTTTAAAAATCAGGCATATTACCTGTTTCAAAGATTTGAGCAGTGAAGCTGGTTTGATTTGACCAGGACCTTTAGGGCACGTGCTACATTTCATTATTGACTCCCATAGAAAAGGCAGAGAACATTTTCCAGCTTTAAGATAGGTAGGAAATGAACTAATGGTTTTATGCTTTTTTAAAAAAAGGGAAATATTAATTTTAGATATACTTCCTCATATAAAGAAAGGGTGATAGTTTTACAGATCAAGGCAGTTCAGTTTGCTTTAAACCTATAACAGTCCAGTTGTCTATTTCTGCCCTAATCACCATTTAAAATCAGTTTCCATTCGAAGCAGTCGTTTATAGCAGTGGTTCCATGAAAATGGAATTCAACCACCATAGTTCCTCATAACAGTCCCAAGGAAAAAGAGCATTAACAAAGGGCAAGATTAAGCTTAATGAAAGGCACACAACTTTTATTTTTTCTATTCTTGCTAAAATGCTCTAGTTAGTGAAATGGTTCATTTAGCCATCATTTTTCTTTTCTTAATTAGACTTAAGATTCTTCAGTACTTGGTAATTAATGAATTACTTGGATTATTCTGCATCAAGTGTATTTTTACATTAAATACATGGTTTTGCTGCTGTTGCATCAAGCAATCTGCTTATTAGATGCAGTCACATTTTTAGCAAATTAGTTGAAATTCTGGTTAATTTCATTATTAACATGTACCAATGGAGGAACTTGTAAATGCCACTACAGTAGTAAAATTATCTAGCAGAATTTCAGAGCAATGAATATTCTGCCATTTCAATACAATATATGTCCTATAAATAGCACTCTAATGGATATGAAATTACAAATACTGTTATGTTGTCGAAACCCTACGGCTTGTGCTATAGAGGAGGTCAGGCAAGATGATCATAATAGTCCCATTTGGCCTTACGATCTATGAATTTCCAAGAGTTATAGGTATAGTTTAAGTGCACCCTCAGCATGAGTTGCCTTATTATTTAGCAGAAAGGGGGAAAAAGTAACCTTGTTCATGCTTATACTGTAATGCAGTAGGTCAACACACATTTTACCCACAGGGTAAATAAGTTTTGGTTTCTTATAGAAAATGAACAGGCAATTTAACATATGTCTTCCTTTGCATATACCTACAAGCCACAGAGATGTGTATGTGTAACCTGCTAAGCCATTCTGTGCGTGCTTATTCTTTTCATTTAGCTATAGTCGAGAGCTAAGTTCATAGGAAGGGGGTCAGCATTGTATAATAAAACATATAAGGAGAGATGGAGCAGTTGGCTCTCTTACATGCTGATGAAGTTACTTGCAATCTAAAGCAAAACAAAAAGCAAGTTAATGGAATTTTGTTTATTCTAACATCCAACCTAAGAGACTGAGCCGAGGAGAAACCTTTATTTACCCAAGCAGACCTGGGAAAATGAGAAAATCCCCATGAATTACACAAAGGCACTTACAGAAGCAGGGGAGATGGGTTTTAATCAAACATCAATAGATATCTAGTTGAAGGATAAATGGAAAGTGTACATTTTATTAGAGCTGGGGGAATATGGCAAAACATTTTCCATTAGCACTTGTTCAAAATTTTAAACGCATTTCTTGCCCTTGCTCTGTTATGTTTCTCCAACTTGCCCAGCAAAACATTTTATGGGTAAGGATACTGAAGGATGTAGAATTTGAAGAAATTTTGCAATGCAATTTCTGAATTTATAAATCAGTCATTTACATCAAGAACCCGGTTTGGAGAACTGCATGTTCACATTTATACAGGAGAAAGTTCAGCTTAATGAAGAAAGTTCAGAATGTAATTTCCTTTTTCAAAAACTCCCTTTAAGTCCTACTACCACAAGTATTTTGACTATAAAACTTACCCTGAGAGCCAACATCTTGATTTGCGGCTCTTGTAGTTGTTCTCTTCCATTCACCTTTTCTTGTACTATCTAACAATACACATAACTAAGTTCAGAGAAGAAAAAGTAAAGGAAGAAAAACAAGGGCTGAGGATTATTTTCATAATATATGAAATAACTCCAGGATTTGACAATAAAAATTCCATGTTCCAGTAAATTAAATTAGGAAAAAGAGCAATAAATTAATGCCTTTTTTTCTTGTTAAAATCTGAGAAAAGGCAGAGGACAGAATCTTACCCGTAAGCATAGTTCTTCCTAAGACCAATATGGTGCATGAGCCTAAATATTTAATTCAGTTCTGCTAGATTTAATATCTCTATGAGATTTCTACATCAAATCATTGCATGTTAAGGAGAGATAAAAATTTATCAATAGATATTAATCCTGGTGTTGAAGAACAGGGTAACTAATGGGTTTTTATTGTTCTCTTTCTATGAAGAAAATGGATTTTGAAAATGGTACCTATTTTCTTAGGCAGATAAATCTTCTTCCACCTCTTTGATCACAAAGGTATCTCAGGACATTTCCACTAACAGGATGTATTTTTGCAAGTGGGAGAAGCTGGGAGAGAATATTAGATTCTTTATGGAACATCTTATTGAAGGTTACTCAGAGTAACCCAAAAGATGTGAGAACATTCTGGAAATCCTTAGGCCATCTTTTTGGTCTGGACTAAGAGCTGCTACTTCATTGATTTTCAGAATCAAACCTGCTGGCAGTGGCAATGTTATCTTCAGTTTGTCAAGTACAGAATGAAGTTTTTTTGTTAGCCAACTCATTTCTTGAATTGTTGTTGCTCCTTAGTTTGATGCTGTGAGCCTGACATGTTAATGAATAGTCTCTTCCAAACGTCTCGGTAGCCCTCTTCTCTAAGTATTTCATTTTGCAAATATGAGTTGTGTATTTAGTGCAATTCATTGGCAAGCTCAAGAAAGAAGACAGGAAAGAAGGTCAGGTTTGGAAAGCTGTTAATGAGGAAGGACATAAAAATAGTACAATTTGAAGGAAGAATATAAAAAAGGAAACTGATAGTATTCTAGTGATCACAAACAAGCAAAATGTAGTGAGCATAGAGTACAGCACGAGTTATTTCTCCAGCTGCATTTTTAAGGAGTAGAATTTAGTCATAAAAATGAGGAAAAGAGCAAAATTTAATGGAGAGGTAAAGGACAGTGATCTCCAACACACTGAGCTGTGAATGTTAATATCTTAAATTGCTGCAGTTAAATGCATTAGACTTCATCAAAGCCCTTCAGCCTGTTTAGCCAGTAAAATGAAGGCTGCGATGACATGGTTCATGAACCTATCAAGGAAATAAACATCATGACGGCAGAACAGCTATTCAAAACAAGGACAACTCACCATAGTTAACCTGGATGCAGGTCAGTTTAGGTGATAAATTATACCATTCTTAATAATCAGGAATAAAAAAGGACTTTCTTGGTGTGCAAGCTTACCAGAGAAACAGATTAAAATGTCCTACAATTTTAAGATACATCTTGATGAAAAGGTCTACCCCTCTTATCAGTGAATTCAACTTGACATGAAGGTCACTTCAGGGGCTTTTCCCTCTTTACCAAGAGAATGAAATGCAATTATAAAAATTATATTAAGCAAAATGTTTACAGTTTGTTTTGGTTTTTTTAACTTTTTTTTAGCTCTATTTGTCATATCTGCTAATTATTACACTAATTTGAAAACATGCATCTTGTTATTTCAGAACTGCTAGAAAAATATTGTTTGTATACCTCTAAATACCAGCTTTTCTTATCAAGTTGTTTATAGATGCTTTAAATGACCTTGATAGATTTGTATCTACTACNTATTACACTAATTTGAAAACATGCATCTTGTTATTTCAGAACTGCTAGAAAAATATTGTTTGTATACCTCTAAATACCAGCTTTTCTTATCAAGTTGTTTATAGATGCTTTAAATGACCTTGATAGATTTGTATCTACTACGCCCATGTTATCATCTACCTTCTTAAATGACAATATATGGGCATTCAGGGTACAATCAATGCTGATACCAAATGGATGAATGATTTCGATAGGTAGATGATTTTTTGTGTGTGTGTTTTTGTATAGATAATTTTTTGGCTGAACCTCCTATCCCTTCAAAAAACCAACATGACTTTAAACTGTTTTAATTGGTTGGCTTTTCGTATACATTATGAGAAACAATGTGTAAGTTACACAGATAAGATTATATGAAATAGAAGCATGACATGTAGGTACATTTGGAAAGCTAAATCAAACCCCGGAGTTTTAAAAAATGGCAATAATTTGAACAGTAGTTCATCCATGAGCTTTCAATGTCAGTTCAAAAATAGGTCTTAATTTCAAATGAATACAGCACCTCTGTAATAGGCTGCCACAAAATACCTAGCAATAAGAAATGTGTTTTTATTTACTGTTCCCTTTTGAGAAGAAAATCTTAGACTTCATTTTGAAATAGTATATGTTCCTCCGATAAAGATAATCAAAAGCAAAGACATTTCCAGGATTTACAGGAGGACAAGCTAAAATGGCAAAATGCAAAGGCATATACCAGTAATAGACTGCAAAATCAATTTAAGAAGTGCAACTGCAGTTGTCTTTCCCAGGTTTTTAATTATGTGTTTGTTTGCCATGGTGGCCTAATTTAGTCAAGTAGATGAGCCAACATTAAAAGCTGGTAGGAGAGGTAAGTAATCCCCAGGGTGGGCTGCTTGTGTAGAGAGTTTAAAAGCTACATGTACAGAAGCAGAAGCCAAGGCAAATTTGAGAAGGGGGTCCACATGATAAACAGTGAAAAGCCGGCAAATCAAATTTTTCACAATTAGTTGAACAACAACTGTGACAGGTTCGGCGCTTAGCATTTTCATTTGTGTGCTCAAATTTGGTTATCCGTCCTCTTTTATGCAAATGTAATGTGACAGGAGAAGCTGGGAGCACTCAAGCAGGCCGATCACTCACAACAGGAGCTAGGTCTGTACAGCTGAGAGGCCTGGATTAAATGGACTGAGTGCTGATGGATAAATGACATAACCCAGGCTGAAAGCCTCATGAAGTGATTTAGAACTTCCACATGATGATGCCCAGAACATAAATTGTACTTTATCCTCAAATGTAAAAATAGAGGGGAGAAAAACATCAGCTTCTGCTAGTAAATAACCATGCTTATAATCTCACTAAATCCAACAGACTAAAATACAAAAGTTGGGAAAACTACCTCTAATAATTGCTTATGCACCACCATGTAACTATCCAACTCACTGTGGTGTTTTTGTGCCTGCACGGGAGACATGGAAAGCTGATGAGGCAATTAAAGCATTCGCTGTACTTTGACAGATGAGAGCATGGCTGATGAAATACACATACAAACACAGAAAGTATTTTCATGCTGTATGTGCGACTGATCTGGCAAAAAAATTTATCTGGTCAGAGAATTCTATGCTGCTGCAGAAGATACAGTAATTAAAGTGATATATTGTGCCAGGAAGCAAACTTACACAGGAAGGGCTAAAGGATGAATTATCTGTGTGTAGCTCCCCCCTTAACAGTTTATAGAAAATTGCAATTCTATAGGCAGGCTTGCAAGTCGGGTGTCACAGTTTGCCCCTTTGATTGCACCATTAATACTGAATTAATACTTAGTGGATAGTTCAGGAGACCTACAAACCTTACTAATGATAAAAAAATTTGAATATAATGGCTTATGTGTATTCTGAGCTTAAAATTTTTATTCATTTCCTTTTACAAGGTTTCTTCTAACTACCTCACAAACCATCCTGTGTTTCACACTTCTCATTAAATCCAATTGTTACTTTGGTCTATAAATTTTTGATTGCTAATTGCCATTTATTTGTATGTTGAAAAAAATTCCTAGTACTTTTAGCTAAGTACCATTTCTCCCTTTAGTTAGTAACACTTATCACTGGCGAGGATGGATTCCTTACAGAATGATGGTGTCAACTGTCACTGCTTTTCCACAGGTCTTCCTCAAGGCATCTTTATCTACCGCTGGAACTAGATCCCATTGCCTGCTGCTGTTGGACAAAGCTTGGCATTCAAAGGTACTGCACAACCCAGGCAACATCTGAATTACTAACCCAAACATGTCCAGCATATATCACAGGCACTGGAACTTTGTTAGTACTAATAAATTGTCAGACCGTAGCCCCGCAGAGACCTGGATCAGCTATCCCAAGCCAAAGACCATTCCCAGCGGAGAATGTGGATGTGGTTGTCCTTGTTTGAAGGCTACTAGCGTGAACCAGAGTTGTTCCATGCCAGTTGGCCTCAGCATCAGAGAACAGTTCCAGCCATGTTTAATTCACTAGTATTGATGTATTCTAAGAGGCTGAGTACCAACATTCAGACAGGGAACAAGACACTGAAATAATCTATGTCTCCAGTGAGTTCTCTTAAAAGCAAGAGCTACAAAGACATACTGAAATGTGATATGCCGGATAGGCAGCAGACTAAACCACAGCATGACTGCACGACATCAAGGCATTTGGAAGCCACCACAGCCCACCACCTTGTAAAATCCTCAGGCAAGGTAATACAGGCAGGAGCAGTTGGTGTTGCTAGAACATAAATGGGCTTTTCTCGCCATTCATTTGATTATTAGGGTAGAAGTACAAGTTTTAAGCAATCTTTTATTCTTTGTCTCATAAACATTTGGTGTCAAATTCAGAAGGGCCTGAGATACCCACATCATTTAAAATTTCATTCAGTATCTTTCTAAGCAAAATTACAGAATTCATGCTGAGGGTTCCTTACATGTTATTCCTATAACCACTAAATAATACTAAACAGAGTGGCTAGAGAAGACTACTCATTTTTTGTTTGGACATTTGGAAGAAACAACCTGCCGAGTCCTTCAAAAGGCAGTGTGTATTTTCACAAGTAACTGTAGATGTGGAATTTGGGTTCACTTTAGGTATTTGCATCTGTGCTACTGTTCAGTTTTGTGAACTCTTTAAACTGACCAGTGGATCCATGGAGATAGAAGTAGAAAAATACTTCTCACTGTGATTTTTGGGTTCCAACAAAGATTTAAGATGACAGTCTATCTTCATATTAGTCTTTTCATTTTGAATGGTTTTGAGAAGGAATCACTAAAGTGAGGTTTCTTGACTGTTTGGTATCTTGGATGCTACTTTAAGGTTCCAGACGAAAGGCTCTGTGAAAGCACAAGCCAGAGAAACACTATTGCTTTGCCCTAGTCTGTGGATTTAGCATTGTTCTGCACATTTTTTAGTGAAAGTCTTTTCTCTTGTGTGACAAACTAGGCTATCCACTGCTGTGGCAGACCAGTAGGAAAGGAAACATGCATATAAGCAATTGTCTGGCCAAGAACTCAAAACCTCAGCTTCCATCTGCTTTAGTATCTCCTTCTAGGAATTTAATATTGGTAGTTAATGTCACTAACACCCCAAAAACTTGAACAAAACAAGCCTTGACACTAACCTAATCAGGCATCCTGTAGTGCATGGTACATCCAATTCTATTCTACTTTCTTCGCATCTGCTTGCTTACCTGACCGGCTTAAGGTCTCTAAATGTTATCAGGACTGCCTATATTCCCTTGCAGTGGTTTAGCTCATCTACACAAATCCATTAGATGCAATAATGTCTTCCTGCTCCAGCCTTGCCTCGGGGCTGTTTTACCCAGCTGGCAAACCCGAGTTCTAGGAAACAAAAGTGCAGGCACTGTGGCCCTGCTGCACAACAGTCACTGGAGGAGGAAGCATCTCCTAAGTAGCCTGCTGCTACTGCATTAGCACTGCACTGACACACACATTACACAGCCTTTGACACAGAACTACTGTACTCACAACTAAGCTAAAGGAAGATCCAAAAGGTCTGACAAAATTCCTCCAAGGCTTCTCACATCTCCTTTGGAGGTGATCCTTGATGCATCTGAGACTGCTTTTTTTTTCCCCTAGCCCTCATCAGAACCACTGAGGGATACATCAAGAGGAGCCGGAGCTCCTACAGCAAAGTCCCTGTTTATAAGGCTGTTTCCAAATAGGTACAGAGGGTCAGATGAAATGTAGGGCCATGCAGCTTTCAATTTAGCAGGTCACTGCTGAACCACAGCATGTCTTGAGTTTCTGAGTAACCTGTGCTGATGGTTCTCAATTGCTCTTCTGTGGAAGCACTTCAGCTTCCACATCTTGCTCACTAAATGCTTTGTTAAATGTTGTTTGAAGCTAAACACGTATAACTGAGATCAGCACAGTGGCGGTGGTGTTTCCAGTGAAAGTAGCTTGGGTTGAACCAAAACTGTGGGATGAAGAGCTGGACTGATCCTAGCTCCTCACTTCTGCCCCAACATTCCCTGCCACTGACATCTTTCCAGCCACCCAGTGAAGCAGATAAGGAAGGAAATTCCATTGGACTACTCTGTTTCTAAAACAATAGCCCAGCTCCTCAATTACTACATCACTACACCTACTGTGTCAAGCACAAATGACAGGCAGAAGGGACCAGCCAGGGCAGTCTTTTAATGATGTCATAGAACAAGACTATTTATGAGAACATTTTGCACAGCTTAGTCCTGGCCATCAAAGAGTTACTGCTGCTTTACCTAGAAAATGAGTTCTTCCAAAACACTATAAAGTTTAGTAGCGGGCAGAAATTATTTCACAAAAAGATTCAAAAGCTAAAAGATAGCTCAGTATTTGTTAATTCAGGGTGACTCCAGAGAGTAATTTGTAAGCTTCTAAATTAATATTTTTAAGGCAGTCATAAAATGTGAACTTCAGTAACTGCTACAGCCAATCAAGCTGCCATCAATCCTGGTTTAGGCTACTAAACCACTGGTAATTGCCACTGGTAAGTCTAACAAAAGCTTATCTACCAATAGTATCATAGTATGATATACTACCATCTTAAAAATGGCAGTGTAGTGAATGTTACACTTCAGTCTTTTTATTATTTCGGATTCCAGTTTCTACAACTTATTTCCTATTTCTTCAGTGTTTTCTTGGCAAGCTATCTTAAAAAAAACCAAAATCAATATCTAGTAAATTTGCAGAGAAGGACCAGTACAAGAGCAAACACGTTAGTATTATCAGTACAGGAGGCATTACAGTAAATGAGGATGGAAAAGAAATAGCACTTACTTTAAACTCACTTGAAAGGATGTTTAGAGACAGTGCAACACAGAAACAGAACAAACTAAGGTATTTTAAATTATTTTTAATATTCAAGTTCCCAAGATGTAATTCAGTGAAGACACACAAATGGTATTGTGGGAAGTTCACCAATACAAAATTGCAAATACAGACAGCATTAACATGTTAAAAGTTAACAACATCTAATGATGACTTATATCCCTTCATTTTTCCCTATGTTTCAAAAGGAAAAAAAGTGCTCATTTTCATTGTACTATACTGCCAATATCCTTACATAATTTCTAATAGGAAAATTATTTCATAATTCGGGTGAGGCAGTAAGCCTGCTGACCAGCACTTTGCATGTTAGCCACCTCTCCATAAAGGCTACCGCTGTTGCCCTTCACTCTTTAATCTCACATTTTCCAGTGACAGAACACTCCCACAGATAAATTTAGCTACATCACAATAATACATCTAAATACATAATGGACAGGATGGTGCTTCTGGAAACAAGTAATTCCAAACTCCAAAACCAGAAAATACCTTTTCCAGACTACAAAAGGTAGTTTTGCAAACTGAAATTTCACCACAGGAAAACAAAACAAAACAAAAACCCACCCCAAACCAACAGATGGAGTGTTCAGATACCTGAATATTGTAAACAAATATCCCCCAATTACTGACTTAGCATTTTAAAAGTAGACAGATTTCCCTCCACCTCCTGAAAGACATTAATAAGTGCTCCTGAATACAGTAGCAAAAGAAGTTTTCTATTCTTTGTGTAGAAAGATTAATCCATGTAAAAAGTGCTCCTGTAGATGAGCAGTTATGGTTTTATATCCAGACCCAGTCAACTATTGGAATAATGCATAGAAGCAAAGTTTTGAGGTATGAGCAGGTGGTATTTCCCTTTGCTGCAAGAATGTTTGAAAGACAGAATTTCAGTTACTCAGATACAGAAAGCCCACCTTTGTGAACATCTGTACTGCACAACCATACTGCAGCAAATTTTTCTAAACCTTCTCACTTGCTGAATAGTTCTAACCTCATGGTCTCAATAAAATTGCAGTTCTACTTTATTTCACACTTCTTTGTATTATATAGGACCTATGGACCTATATATGGCCCATGGAAGTGTTTTGAAAACAGCAGCCGTGAGTTTAAGATTGTAGAATTGTGCAAATAAATAAATGAACAATATCCTATCACTCACCCCTGTTTTCTAAAGTAAAACATTGCCATGGAGAATGCAGATGGAAAAATATAACCAAAAGTTGTATCAAAATACATACAAAGATTCTATGTCTCTCTTATTTGCTTCCAAACTGGTAGAAGTAGCACATGGAGGATATACAATTTTAAACATTATATATTATAATATATATATTAAATACCTTTCTCAGAGCAGCAATAAGGTAAATGTTACTCATCTATCAGATCTGAACGAAATCAATAATCGTGGCAAAGAAAACAAAGTAAGTTTTTCAACACAAAATCTCGCAATTTTCTCGCAATGACTTCTCACAAGGTTTCCATCTTGAAGTGAATTTAAAGACACTGACTTCTTGGAAATTTTCCAGCCTTTTATGATGCCTGTCCACAGGTAATGCCATAGCTGTCATCTTCTGAGGAAAGAGAGAGCATAGAATCATCTCCACATAGCTGAATTTGAGAGTTAGGAGTAGCGTAACAGAATTTGTGATGCCTCAGCACATTGATATTGCATTAGTGATTGAGAGGGAAAACAAAAGAACACAGAGCAAGTCACATAAACTTCCTGCACATTGTTTGCCTAAACATGATTTGTGTGCATGGATATAGCACATTCAGAGTTCCAAGAGCAGAGAAGCATGGCCTACCAGTAGCTTCCTGATGCTTTCAGGCAAGATAGTAACAGACAGTATATGGGACCTTTGAGGATGAGCAAGTACTCCATATCGTAGCTGAAAAACTGTTTCATGTACTTACACTGCACCAGTTGATGGAGCTATAGTAGTAAAGCTTTGATGTATTTAACGTGAGCCTACCATAAAGCAAAGATAACTGTCTACAGTGGTGAGATTTCTTTATACCATGTTAAGTTGGTGATTTCTTTTATAGTTTGTATAAGAAATGCAATATCATCTGCCATTTCTGCCTCCCCCCATCCTCCAGCAATAAGTTTTAGCTTTCAGTTCACTGCATACGTGCCATTCCAGAGCACAAACACATGCTTAAAAGATTCATTCCTATGAAAAGCTTTGACAAACAGGATAGAGCTACCCAAAGTTTTCTATAACTTCAACTGTAATCTATCAGAAACTAATTCAACTCCCAGAGTAGAAAAGGAGAGGGATATATGCCTCCTGTAATACAGAAACATTATTCTGTTTTATTCAGATTTAAACACCTCAAGTAATGTTTTATCATTGGTACCTAAATCCAAAAGAAAGGTATTTTGTTACAGTTCGAACAAATAGAATTCTTGCTGACATAGTAGAGAGGTATACAGGTTTATGCAAGAAATGCAAATATTAGGATGAGAACTGAAACAGGGAAAATATCACAGAAGTGTTGAAATGGGAGCAAATTACTTCCAGTTACTGTTTCACTTGTGTAGCCATAGTGCCCTCTAGCAGCCAAAACAGAAAACACAGGATTTTAACCCAAATAAAAAAAATCACACAGAATCAGAACTTTTTTTCTTACAGAGGAAGGACAGTTCGCAAATGTGAGGAAGAACATTTCTTCACGTTAAAACAAAGTACATTAATGGAAAGGGCACTCGGCTCAGCTTTTATGCAGCACAGTTCTGCACAACTGGGAAGCTTTGTAAAATGAGAGTTCTTGTACCCTCAAGGCATTTCTGTGCTTCTGTAAATCTCCCCTGCACCACACATGCATTAAGAACATGCACACGATCTTGGCAAAAGGATATAGATTTTTACATGCATAGATCAACATATGTTTCTGTGAAATCTGTTCTCTCTGCAAGGAGGAAACATTTTGGCGCAAACATCTTTATTGCACAAAATTCTGTGCAAGATGAAGACTAAATTACTGCCTTTAAAACCTAAAAAACTTCTTTCATTTCCCTAGAGAGCAAATTATTGTACAGAGAGAAGAGTTAGCATGCCTTAGAGCTGGGAAATATTCTGTCTAGCTGCAGATCATTAGGAAAACATTTGGAGAAGTTACTGTTTCTTTCTTTACATTTAATAGAACAGTAAGCCTAAGAAGCAGAAGTCATTCTTTAGCAACTAGGAAATGGTCATCTGCCCCATTTGAGTTCTGAGGCCTGTAAATAGCATTTCTGATTTTAAGTAATCTCTATAGCTTGCCAGAATGAACTGGAACCATTTTGCTTCCCTGTTCCCCTTTCCTTTTTGAAGAAAAGCATATGCTGGATAATATAAAAAGATCTGAACTTTTGAAGAAAAATTTTACCCATCAAATTGCTATAAAAATATGTGAAACTGCAATACAAAAGAGTAAAATAAATAAGAGTAAAAATGGAGTTTTTCCCTCTATGCTTCCAAAAGGTCAAAAAAAGTCTACTGCAGACGTTTCTCAGGAAAACCAAACTTTGAAGAGTACATGCCTCCATTTTTTTTATTCCCAGTTGCCAACAGGGGAACACTGAAACATAGTTCACCAACTAGCACAGATTTGCTGAATGTGGTGTTCCAGTCCCTGTCAAAGAAAGGTGAAAAACTGATTTAGTCAGTTGTGCTGACAAAGCAGAAGGATCTTGGAATTCAAAAATTCAAACTGTAGCATCAAAATTATCATAAAATACCAGGGAGTCAGATGAGATGATTTTCAAAGACATCAACTGGAATCAGGATTGCGAACTTGCTGCAAGAAGAAGAAAAATTAAACTGAACTTCACTGACCTGGATGAATTGCCATCATTCAGATAAGCTTTAGCATTAACACATATAGAAGGATTTTACAAATAATGATACACTTTCTAGTGCAGTATGTTCTTGGAATCCCACTCATTATAGTGTTCCAATTAGATCTAAGAAGTAATGTAAATAAAAGGCCAAACCCACCAGTCTATTTTTGTTGCAAGTATTTTTGATGTCTACAGATTTAGAACATAGTTCAGAATAAAACACGTAAAGGCATATTAAAACAAAAGTAATTGTTTTATAAACCTACAGTATTTAGATAACTGTGACAAGCACACTAGTGCTTATGAAAGTCTACATGAGTCCACAAAAACTGAGTGTTCATTTCCATCAAGGATCAGCTTACAGCTGTATCAGCTCAAATGAAAGAGATTTATTTTTCAAGATATAAAAAAAAATAACTTTTACTTGGTCTGAGTTGAGGTTCAGATGACAGCAATCAAGTGCTATAATATCAATACAATAATAAGCAGCCCACTCAGAATTCCATGATTATGTTTTGGTTTTTGACTTCTTTTCTAGTTAATGAATAGAGATTTTGTTCAGAGTGTGATTTAGAACAGAAACCAATCTTGGGTGTCTGAAAGTTATATGACTATTTTTCAACAGGTGTTCTTTCTGCTTAAAAAAATGAACCTGCCTAGACTTGGTTGTAAAGTAAGCCTTCTACCTTTGCATTTAACTAGTAAATACTGTATGTCTCATATGGGTTTTCTGATTTGAATTCAGTGAGTTTTGGTCACGTAACAGTTTGGGTTGGAAAAGACCTTAAATTAGTTCCAACGCCCCTGCCATGGGCAGGGACACCTTCCATTAAACCAGGTTGTTCAAAAGCCCATCCAACCTTGCCATAAGTAATGCTTCAAAAAGGTATTCTTCTTACTTTACTGTTTTGTAAAGAGACTGTAATACAGTCTAAATTACCGACAAGATTAAGGTATACTAGAATACCATCATTGAACTAGACGTCAGATCACATTATTCTAGGCCTCTAGCATCTAGCTGGAAAATACTTTCTTACAGGTTTACCTTTTTTTTCTCTCCAGAAGTTTTCAAAAGCTGTCTGTGGAAAACCAAGGTAACCCCACTGCTGGGGTTTCAGGCTAGGAAAATCCATTTGCAGAACTGTTAAAAAAAATGTAATTCCGGTAATCACTGCAGAGGCACACTTGGGAATACATTCAGAAGAATCAACTAAGTAAAGAACGGAATGAAGTCAGCAGGATGCTTGGTTTGCTGTTTCAAACAAGGAAGGATGCTTCTCCAGGTGACAACAGATTTTACCAAAGGCTATGCTAGCAACAATCTGAATGAATTGAAATGACAAGAAGCTGGCAAAGGCAGCAGTAAAAAAGGGAGTGAAGAGCTAGAGAAGTAATATGGGGACAAAGCAAGCTGAAAAGGAATCAAATCAAGAAAGTAATTTGATATTGACAGAAATATGTATGGAATTCACTTAGATTGCAACTGGTACTCCATTTTCTGATGCTGAATGGCATACAATCACAGATGGGTTTCAACTGAAATAAGTATTTGGGGTTGCTTTTAAAGCAAGAGTAAACCAACCCATTCTGATCCAGGTGGGTTTCCATCATTCAACGTCACAAGGTAATAGTGGGGAACAAAATACACCAGTAAAAACTCCCTGACACCTTTCATTGACAGAAGTTTGAGGGAGGAAGGTAGTTAAAAGGATTTTAAAAGGTTTCCCCCCCTTACAGGTAGACCAGGGTGCAGAGAGTTATTAATAAATGAATCCTGAATGGATGCGTTACCAGGCTGAATTCAAAACAAAAAGGCAAACTTGGAATACCAATTTTAAAATTATGTGATACATCAATTTCAGATGATTCATAAGAAATGTCCTCGTAAAGAACACACTAATAGCTGCCATTAGCTTGTGTTGATTGACTGCAGCAAAAAGGCAGGTTTTAGCATCAAAGCATGCCACAACCACTGCAAGGCAGCACACACAGTCCTTTTCTGTGCTGTACCTGTTCTTTAAGACACACAAGAAATCTTCCACCTCCCCAGCTGTTAATCTGACACCCTTCAGACGCACTGAATTATTAAGAAAGTAAAGTAAGAAAGTGTGTATCTAATTCAGTGAACTAGAACAGCTCATTCAGAGCACTGGATAAAAAAGTTCTTAAAATATTTTATTTTACCTGAAATTCAGTTAAAAAGGAAATCAATTTCCCAAATACAATTCCTCATGGCAGGAGTTGGAATGTATTGTAAACAAGCATGGCAGTCAATTGTGAAATTTCAATGTGAAACTAAGACTATTACAAAAATGTAAATGTGTATTTTTTCAACAAGATATGCACATACACAGGGACTTGGGGAAAAGACACCCAAACCAAAAACCCCTAAAATCAAATGAAAACAACAAAAACCACCAAACAAAACAAAGAAAAACACACACACAAAAAAAACCCCTACAAACAACGCACTCCCCCCCTTTCACACACACACTCCCCCCAGAATGCATCAAACCAGGATCCAGGTTTCAAAACCTCCTAAAATAACTGAAAAGCACAGAACAAAAATTTTACAGCCAGGACAATTCTCTCCAGGACACTGCTTCTACTTTCTTCCATTCCTATTTTGAAATAATACAAAAATAAAAACATAAGAGTATTCTTAGAGTACCATCCCCTGCATCTATTCGATAGTTAGGGGGTTTATGCTTTTCTTGTTAATGAGTTAACGGGCAAAAGAATCTCTCTCCCACCCTGAAAACCCAGAACAAAAATAAACCCCACCACTTCAATACTTAATAAATAGACTGTCTTTTGAAAACAGACCAGCAAAATGCTGCTGAATGGGAATAAAATTGTCTTTCTGGTAAAAGAGAGCCTCTACTGCCGACGACTGGGCAGTTCCTTTTTTTATGGGAAGAATGTTTAGACCTCGCAGAACATCCTATTAGAAGGCCCAGTGAAGTTTTTCTGTGGAGTATATGAACATTTCATGTATGTGCATTTTTAAATGGTGAATATATGCTATACTTCAAATTCAGTGTCTGCTGGGTGTTACTTCCCATATAGAAATAAATGTACTCAGAGCAATGCAGGAATAACAAACTTGTGTAGTCACTTTTTTTTTTAGAATACCTAACAAGTATTCCACTTCTAATGAATTTTTCTGAACTTCGCTTCAGTACCACATATATTTCTGTGGGCTCAAACTTTCCTCTACAGTTGCACAGTTCAGGGATACAGAATAAATTCCTTATTGATGGAAGATTATTCTATTTAGTGTTTGACTTAAATCAAACAGTTTAAAATTCAGAAGACACCCAAAAGCTTTTATGCAGAGTACACCTGTGTGTTAATGTAAATGAAACACCATTACGTTGAAATGGTTTTTATATTCAATACTATTTTAAGGTAAGTGATAGTGATTAGAGCTCCTTTTGTGAATATGGGGGTGGGGGTTGCCATTTGGAATGGTCTTTTTTCTTTTTTCCTTT
>NDXB01010050.1:3369-15732 GCA_002631895.1 Agapornis roseicollis
AAAAAAAAAAAAAAAAACCAAAACAAAAAAACGAGGAAAAAGGAGAAGACAAAAAATAAGAAACATATTTTCTTCCAATATGAAAATCTGAGGATGTTTGTACCTTTGAGGATTTTTGAACCATTCTTGCACAGGTTTGTTATTGCTGATATACAGAGTCAAGTCTGAGCTTTATAAACCATACTGATTCAGAATATGTCAATGGAGACTCAGCACTACTGGATTGAATTTGGCACTGTGATAAGCACAGCCCAAAGCTCAGGTAAGGCAAACCCAAGTATGTAGATTATCTCTCAATATCTGAGAAATCACTTTTGTTCATTAAAAGAATTTTTGAATGAAATGAAGCATCCTGATAAGATGTGAAAAATTTTAGTAGTCTATGTTAGCAGGAGATTGTAGTGTGTGTTCTAATAGTTTCCACTCTAAGAGTTTTGGATTGGCTATTGAATTTTCATTTAAAAGTGATGCGGATATACTTGGCCTTCTTTAATGTGGTAGGTTATCACGGCAAAATCAAATGTCACAGTAATGTAAAAAATATTCAAATTGCTCACAGGAGATTTTTTCTTATTCTTTCTTGCCTCGCTTGTATAATTTTGGGACTGCTGAAGGCAAAGACCAGTTTATTTTAATTTGGCAAACATCTACAAAGTAGTACCTGACAGGGTGAGAAGTTCATGCCACCAAACCTGCATGTTGAAGTGGGTAAGAAACACACGAGTAGTATTTTTATGTGATACATATAAATATGATTAAAAAAAGAAGAAAACTTTTTTTTTGTATATTTTTTTATAATTTGTGCAATGCTTGACAATTTCATATTGAGCCGTTGGGATTTCTGAGAAAGGAACAGACACCCCAGATTTCAATATGAATTTGTATACATTTTTTTTCTGTCTTCATATTTTAAGAACTGAAAAAAGGATATTTCTCAAACTGTCCCAAGCATTGTGTAAGTACATTTTAGCAAAGCAGGACACTTTACTGGACACCAGATAGTGGCATTTTAACATTTGACAAAAATGATTAGCTTTAAGCTTAGCTTCTGAATTGGAAGCAGCAGCTTTTAACATTAACAGAATCAACTTGACACTTTCATGTTTCTGAACATGAAGTACTTACTTATTACCTCTTAAGAAAATAACATAAAGGGAATGTAAAAATTTTGGCATTAAATAGAGGACTTTTCATTCAGAGGTAGAAAGGGGTTGTTTTAGACACACAAAATAAAAGTACCTTTTGTACCTTCAGCTAGCATGTTTTTTAAAAATTCAGGGTGGCTATCCAAGAAATGGAGAACAAAGTAAACATACTATTTACATGCTACATCAAACTCTAGAAATAATTACAAGACTCTCAAAAACTTTTATGTTAAATACAAGAAATAAAGCACTTGTTCCCTACTCACACTGTGAACCTTCATTTTAAAGGATAACTTTTTCTTATATACATTTTCTGATTTTTTTGTACTTGTAATTCTTCCAAAATTTAATAAACTATTTTTAAAATGCTAGCTAAATATACATTTAGTGAGGGTGAAATTCATATAATTTTCAAGGATTAGAAGAGGTTTTTTTAACATATGGTGAGTCTGCATTTGTATAAAACAAGTATTTGTAACAAGTATTTGTGACATTTGGAAGGTTATTATCAACTAAGTTAATAGTCTTTTTTTCTTTTTAATACTTGTGACCATATGTATAGTTCAGCAGTACCGGGGTAGTGGAAATGTCTAAATTCAGTCTTACGGTAAAAAACTTGTGTACTTGTGACATATATGAATGCATATAATATATAATGCATATAATATATAATAAAGGAAATTCCATGTGAAACCATGTGATGGATATACAGAAATCCATTTTCAGTTAACTGAGAAGGATGGTAGGTAGAATTATCTGAGTATCATTTCTCAAGGAAAAAGGAGTTCAAGAGTGACAGAGATAATTTTAAGATCATAAATGAAGGGAAGATTAAAGATGTATCAATGTCACCAATCTATATGATTTTCAAATAATAGAAATTGAAGAAAGAATGTCACAAGAAGTGACTAAATCAAATTACTGAGGATGAGAACTAAACAGTGCAACTAGGAATAGAGAATCAGAAAGTTAATGCAGAAAATGCATTGCAACAAATAAGGCATAGAAAGTATAGAAAGAAAAAAAATTTATGCATGAGTGAGTGAAAGGTTAAGGAAATATTTGGTTCCTCCATTAAGTATAGGAAATGGTACAAGAGTAGTCATGAATGCTTTTTGTTATTATTAAGCTTTATCTTAAATGCTCACTAATGAGCAGATGACTAATGTCAATGCTATCAATTGTGAAAGGTACAAAGATGAAAGCATAAATTAGAGATTACTTACATGGTAGTTCTGACAATTCATAATTCTGTGCTAGGGAAATTGTGGGGAATAGAAAAATCATAGACTCATAAAATACTTCAGGTTGGAAGGGACCTTAGAATTTGTGTTGCCCAGCTACGCCTTAAACACATCCAAGGATGGAGATCCTACACCCTCTCTGGTATCTGATCACCTCACAGTGAAAAAGCTTTTCCTTATATATAATTAAAATCTCCTGTGTTGCAGCTTGGGCCAGTTTTCTCTTCTGCTTTCCCTGTGTACTTCCAAGAAGAGTATGGTTCAGCCTTATTCATGTCAACCCAATTGGGAGTTGTAAAATTGCCAGTTAGCCTTCCCTTATTATGGATGAACAAACCAAGCTCTCTCAGTCTGTCATCCTATACTGAGTTTTCCAGTCCCCTGACTACCTTGATGACCCTCCACTTGACTTGATCTGGTACGCTTACGTCTTTCTTGTACAGGGGAGCCCCAAAATGGTGCTGTGAGAATGGGAACCTAGGATGAGAGCTGGATGGGATGGGAACCTAGCTGACAGTTGATTCCCACTCATGACTAAGAGACATAACAGTATGTTTTGTATTTGGTAGAGTATATATGTTTATGTCCATTGTGACTATTTGTCAGAAAGACATAGGAAAACATAAGGGTGCAGCTGTCCTATGACCTTCATACTTAGTTGTGCAGGGAGCCTTGCCAATGCTCTTGGCATGGACAACAGGGAGATCATAAGAAACTTCATGGCCCCATGAGTAAACAATTACAGTTCTGGCATAAAACCAAATGTTTTTTTAAGAGTATAAAAGCAGAACCCCCGAATCTGAAGCCTCACTTATGGGTGGATGCACCGCACAGGAACTTTACCAATTACCTGAGACTCCTGGCATGGGCTGCAACAGGGTTTCCCAGCTTGAAGTGTGGGCCTGGATGATGATTCGTTGGTGATTGGTGATGTTTTTTCTTAATCTCTTTTCTCTCTATATAGTAATGATTTGATGCATTGCTACTTTTCCTCTGTGGTTTACATATATATATATATATATGACTGACTTTATTGTATTTATTCACTATATATAGACAGATATATGCCTGGTTCACTTTAGTGTGCTTGTTTAATAAACTGTGCATGTTATATAGCTAGTGTGTGGTTGTTTTGCTGTGTACCCTGCTTGTCAGCAGAACACAGGCTCCAAACAAAGTGGTAGAGTCTCTTGCAGTAGATGTCACTTAACAAGGTTTTCAACACTATCTCCCATAATAATAATAGTCTGAATGGGTGGACAACTAAGTGGATAAAAAAATGGGTTGTACAGTTGGGCTCAGAAAGTGGAGCTTAATAGTTTGTACTCTAAGTGGAGACTGGTAATAAGTGCAAGAGGCTCTTCTGGGACCTGTTCCATTCAACACCTTTATCAGTGATCTGGCAGATGTGATGGAGGAGACTCCAAGCACGTTTGGAAATGACACCAAATTGGGGAGCTACTCAGTAAATTGAAAGGCAAGACTGTAAAATCCAGTGTGATCTAGAGAAGCTGGATGAATGGGCCAACAGGAGCTTCATGAAATGCAACAAAGGCAATGCCAAGTGCTACCCTTTCTCAAGGGCACAGGCTGGGAGTCTGCCTGCCTGGGGGCACCCCTGTGGAAACGGACCTGTGGGCCTTGACAGACACAAGCTGAGCATGAGCCAGCAGTGTGCCCTACCTGCAGAGAAGGCCAGCGGTGCTCGGGTAGGTATACACAGGGGTACAGCCAGATCCCTGAGGGAATCCCTTTATTCAGCATTCATGAGATCCAATCTGAAATGCTGCATCCAGTTTTGAGCTCCTCAGTATAAGAAAGAATTGATGAATGAGTAAGTATAGCTGAGGGTACTGGATGGGGGGTTTATCAGTTGACCTGTGAAGATAGACTGAGGAACTGGAGTTTGTTCAGGGGTGTTGAACACCAATACCCCAGTAACTGCGAGTGGTTATCCAGAAGCTAAAAAGGGGCTCCTCCCAGTGATTCAACTTAGGAAGATGAGAGACAAAAAGTATAAGGTGAATTCAGACTGGCTATTAAGAAACAATTTTTAAATCTGAAAACAGTCAGGCAGTGGAGGAGGCTGCCCAAAAAGCCTGTGCATTCTGTCTGTCCTAGCATGTTTTCATGTCCTGACTACGTAAAGCCCTAAATGACCTTGTATGACTGCACAGTGGACCCTGCTTTGAGCAGGGGGATGGACTAGGCAATTCTTGAGGCCCCTTCCAGTCTGCATATATGATCCTATCGCTGTATATGTGGTTGAACCTCTTTAATGCAAGGGCACACTGCTGACTTACGTTCAACTTGTCCACCAAGACTTTCAGCTCCCTTTTTGTGAAGCAAGGATATAAATTCTTTAAAAAAGGGAGAATAGGAAGAAGGAGAGACAGAGAATCTAAAGTTTTGTTTTAAAAAAATTGCTTAAATTTCTGGAAAGCTAATAATAAAATGTATGTGTTAACATTTTTAAAAAGTAAGAACACAGAATTATTAAGAATTGTATTTACTAATGATTTATAGAAGTATGGAATAAATTGTACGAACTGTTCTGTATTTGGACAGAAATAACTTTACTGTTGAATACTTTTAATCTCATTAATTTTATAATTAAAAATATCTCTGTTTTTCAAAAATCTGAAAATTCCATCAAGGAAATTGAATGAAAGCCTTTTGACTGCTTTTCTTGAAAAGTCATGTCAGTTTTGCTTCCTACAGGAGAAAGTGACATTGTGAATATACTTTCTATCAAATAAATGCTAAGCAAAAAGAAACTCTAAGATTAATTTTCTGGATTTTTTTAACTTTTCATCTAAGTTTTGGATGAATACTTAAAAAAAATTGTTTCATTTTGATTCATGCAAAAAGATTTCTTTTTTGAGTTATTTCTTGTGTCATATGAGCTTAAGATCTGTCACTGCCTTATTGAGCTGAACACTAAAAAACTTTCAGTTCTGTCTTAACCCTGAGAAACTAATGAATGCATCTGCATTCTATCAGTATATCTCTTACATTCTCAGTCTTTTGTGGTATTAACAGTGAATTTGTTCTTAAGTGTGCAACAAAGATTTTAATGGAAGCACCCAAGTGCTTCAAGTGTGTTCTTCTTACTTTCCATTTGTAGGACTACATCATGTAGAACTGATTCCTAAACATAACAAAGGTATGTCTAGTGCTCAGAAACTCTTGAAAGTGAAATGTGAAAGAAAAAAAGCATTAACATTTTTTATTATTCTTATGACTTTTTCCTGTAATAAATTCCAAGTCAAAATTTCAGAAATATACTGTAATATAAAATAAATATCAGCCAAAAAAAAAAAAAAAAAAAAAAAAAAAAAAAGAAAAAAAAAAAAAAAAAAAAAAAAAAAAAAAGAAAAAAAAAAAAAAAAAAAAAAAAAAAAAAAGAAAAAAAAAAAAAAAAAAAAAAAAAAAAAAAGAAAAAAAAAAAAAAAAAAAAAAAAAAAAAAAGAAAAAAAAAAAAAAAAAAAAAAAAAAAAAAATAAAAAAAAAAAAAAAAAACAAAAAAAAAAAAAAAAAAAAAAAACCAAAAAAAACAAAAAAGCAAGGCCCAAGTATGAGCCTCTAGAACTGTAATAAAAGTGTTTTCATAAAGTTTATGTAAAGGATTTCAGTGAAGGTTCAGGAAAAATAGACTGCTGGATGGTTATATAGATAACAAGACTTTCTTTTTTAATGCAGCATAAATTTTATTTTACTTTTATTGTTTCAGTAACATAAAAGGTGAGATTACCAATGGCACTTGTATGTTCAATTCATATTAATTTTAATAGGAACTGGTCATCGAAATCCCTTAGGTGACCCTGAAAACATCAGCCAAAATTTCCTACTGTATTTGAGAGCAAAATGCAAAAATCAACAAAGCCCAGGAAAGCTCTCCCAGTTGAAAATCGGTGAGCACATATTCTGGATTCCCACAGCACTGACTCATAAAGAATGCAAGCAAAAGAGCTCTGGAACAAACACAGGTAACACAAGATACGATCAAAGCTAGACTGTCTTCCCCACTGCTCTTGAAGCATCTTGTTGCATTTGACAAGTGCAGATAGATGAAGAGTAAATGTTGAATGTGTTTGAGGTATAAAATAAAGAGTCCTCAGACAACTTTAGTAAATCAGTCTAAGGTTTAACTTACCAAAGTGAAATCCTAGATTTAGCCCAGGTTAAGATTTTAATGAGTACTCAACAGCCTGAAACTATAATTAAGCCTCACTGAAGTCTGATCATTTGGTAACCATTAAATTAATAGACAGCCTTCTATAATTCCAGTATGTGCTGCATCAGGTCACTGGTTTTTACTGATTTTACTAGACACACCAACTTCATTAATAAAGTATTTCCTTCTCCACCTCTGTAAAATTTCATGTCTGTAATATCATGAAGTCATATTTCCATGTTTTCCATTTCCATTTTGTATTATATCCCTTGATCTATAGCTAAAGAGTTCAAGTTATTATTAAACAAATGAGAATGAAATAATTTTTTTTATTACATAAAAATTGTGACTCGTCCACCTCAGCTGAGATGAACTGGATTTGTTTAACATCAGTAGGAGAGAAATACTGGTTCGCATATTTTTGGCCAAATTGCTCCTCAATCTTTTTAATGACATTACATATAAAAACTAAATCAATCATAAATATATTACCTTTTTCAGAATTTTCCCATTATAGAAATTGTGCATCCTGTTATATTAGTTTTACATTACCTTTAATTTACAAATTTTAGTCAATGTGTTCAAGTAAGCAAGCATCTAAACTATGTTTTGCTGAAGAAGATACTTTTCTCCATTAGGGAAAAAAAAAAAAGTTAAGTGTCTTTCCAGAAAAATTTAAATTAGAATCTACTTTTTAATAGTTTGATGCCAGTCTTCATCTTTGTAATGTTACATTTATTTTCTTTTGCTTTGAGAAGGGGCAAGGCAAAGGAAAAGGGGAACTTTAGTGTCCTGTGCAAGTGAAATGCAAAGGAAGTGCCACTTTAGCAAAGAATAATGTTTTCAAACAACTGTTTGCAATTTATTAAGTAATACCATGATAAAATATTCCAGTTTCCACTTTTAGTCAAGCAGCTTCATTCTTCAGTTGACTGTAGAAGTTCTTGGAATAATTTTTGCTGGCTGTATCCAAAGTCTGCTTTTCTCAAAACCCAAAAAAAAAAAAAAAAAAAAACCAAAATTGGAAGGCCTGAATGAATATTGTTCTGTAAATAAACCTTGCTTATTGGCTGGCATAAAACAAATTAAGCCATTAAATCTCTCAGTCTCTTCTTGATACCAACAACCGTCTCCGTCACTACTGAAAGCTTTTATTTCTGCTTTAATCTGCTGCTTGCTTTTTTTTTTTTTTTTTAGATAAACTAAAATCATGAAATTGTATCATAATGATTTTAANATACCAACAACCGTCTCCGTCACTACTGAAAGCTTTTATTTCTGCTTTAATCTGCTGCTTGCTTTTTTTTTTTTTGTCAGATAAACTAAAATCATGAAATTGTATCATAATGATGTTAACTGCAACATTTGACAGACTAGAATGTGACTTTGATGCTTAACACAAAAGTCAAAGAAGAAATTCCCAAGAAGAGAGGAGGAGGGATCTATCCAAATACTGGATTTCAATTGGTAGTCTGGAAAAGTTTTTGCCTGCATGGTTATTCCTTACTAAATTCTTGCCACTAAAGCCAAAAATTAACATAGACTTTTGCAGTAATAATTGTATCCATGCTTGTTAAAAGGAGCTAAACTGTTATTCAGACATGTAACTCGTGGAGCTAGGATAGCTGTAAAAGGTTATTCCCTTGTAGTGGAGATTATAGGAAAGAACTGATTCAGATCCTTGCTAGAATGAATTTGAGCAAACCCAAGCCTTTCATCGGGTGTTCCAGGGCTCAATGAGAAAAGAGCAAAGCCCTGCTGAAGACTATCCTGGGTGTTTATCTTTTGTTGGAATACTCTAGATCTGCTCTCATGAAGTGTATCAGCTTTCTAAGGCATACAATCTACTTTTCTAGAACTTCCTAATCAGCAATGTCTTCAGATTGTTTCCTCTTTCCCTGAACTTAGCTGATTTCAGGCTTTCAGTACTGCTGCCTGATTACTGAGGTTGAACAATTTAATCCTATTTAGGAAAGTCTTAGGTTTTAGTATTAGATTGTTTCTTAACTTTAATATGTTTTTCATCATTGTCTTGACAGCACTGACTACAGTGTTTATGATAGGAAGGCACGTGGGATGCTCCAGATTGCCAGTTTTGTGCATTTCCAGATCATTGTGCCTCACCAGCAGATGTGTTTGCAGTCTGTAGTCCCCTAGATTGTTCAGTGCATTTGAGATTGTCATACAGTTACGAAGCATTACGCTTTGATTTATAAACACAATAATAATCTGTTTTGAGATAGCAGAAACAAATTAAGCAAAGTAGAGGGAGATTGGGGGTTATTTACTTGTCTTTTCTGTCAAGAAAGCATAGCTGTGGAAATGCTGTACATCTGACAATGTGTACTATTATTTTTGTTGACAAAATGCAGAATGTCTTTGGACTGATAATGAATAGACTTAAAATCTCTTGGAGACAGAGGAGTTACAGATGTTCATTGCTCATCTCCTTCCCTTCTTACAAGGAAGATTTAAACTATTGCTGCCTTTTTCTAAACTCAAGCAGATTTTGTGCTTGAGTTCTGTGGTCTTTACAAAAGTGCAACAACAGAGCTCTCTAGAAGAGCTCTCTACCTTCTATCTGTGCGTTTTACAGCTACTCAAAGAAAAAGAAATCTTTTCTTGCTTATTGCCCTAACCTATCAAAAGTATATGTCCAACAATTAAATAGGGAACTTACTAAAGTAATTTGACTAAAATCTGAGCTACAGATCCAAAATGTAGTAGATCAAATTGTCAAGGCTTATTTGTAAGCATATGGAATCTTTGAACTCTAGAATAGAGGAACCTTACTGATTTAAATGTTTCTGAAAACTGTAATACTTCAGGTAAGTGAAGATCCCTATCAGGTTGATGTGATGGTTGCTAGTAGTAAGAAGATCTTTCTCAGATAGATTATTGACTTGTTCCTTTTACTAAATGGTGGTGGGAGATAAAATAAAGGAAATATTAACTTTTTAGCCTGTGTAGAATAGAAATTCTTGCAGACGCAACACCCTGTTAGTATTTATTTCAGCTGTTCTGATTAGCGATTTCTGAGTAGGAGTTCTGCCATGCTATGTCCCTTATGGGAAAAACTTCCAGAATGTATACACATTTTGCTGGCATTTCAGACTTCATAAAAGAGCAACCACAAAGCTAATCACTGAAAAATCTAAGAGGAATCCAGTTCCTAATTGTTTCTGCATATAATTAACCGAACCTCCTCATTAGGAATGTCACTGTATTGCACCACCACCTATTTTTAAAAAGGAACAAGCCCTACCAATTCTTTATGCATATGTAATTGTATATTTCGGAATGGCCAGATAACTGTTACTTACAGAAAGAACAAATGACAAGATGAACAAAACTGTGCTTTAAAAAACCTCATGATTTAAAATTGCATAGTGGCATAAGTTACGTGATTTTCCCTCAAAACAGAGCATTTGAAATTCCTAGGAAAGTCACAGGTAAATGAAGTATGTTTGAAAGCTGAAAATCATGAAAAAACAACAGTAAAGTCCCACATTTTAAAAGTACATTTTAAGGGCTCTTACAGCCCTGCTGTAACCTTGAATTAAATAGCTATAAAATTCCTCATTGCTGGCTTGAGACTTCTCTTTTAAATTAACTTTCCAGAATGATTTCGTGTCTAGAAGTGTTCAATTTAGAGAGCTTCACTTACAGAGGTTTTTGATCAGAAAGTTTTAGTACATATTCTTCGTCCACTTTTGCTTTTAATTTAAGACTTTCCCCCAATTCATGTGAGAGAGCAGTACCGGGTGCAGGTGCTCATGTGCTGGCAGCACCACCAGCACTGAGGAGCTGC
The DNA here is from genome assembly GCA_002631895.1 of Agapornis roseicollis. Lineage (NCBI taxonomy): Eukaryota > Metazoa > Chordata > Aves > Psittaciformes > Psittacidae > Agapornis > Agapornis roseicollis. The sequence continues at coordinate 13,747 of NDXB01010050.1, forward strand.
CCGGGCGTTCCCTGTGCAGAGCGGCCGGTGCTGCCCGGTGCCGTTCACAACCGGCTCCAGGGCCCCCACCGGCGGGCAGAGCTGAGCCCCACAGCCACGGGATGGCGCCTCGGGTAAAGCCTGGGTAAGGAAGCGAAAACGGTGCCCGGGAAACCGGGTGAGAAACAGCCCTGCGACCCCCGAGGGCAGGGCGGGAGGAGGGCAAGAGGGGCTCCTGCGGCACCGGGCGGGGTCCCGGTGGGTCCGGAAGGTGCCCTGAAGGAAGCTGCAGCCCATGGACAGCCCACACTGGAGCAGGTTTTTCCTGAAGCACTGCTGCACGTGAGAAGGCCCCATGCTGGAGCAGGAAAACGTGAGGAGGAAGCAGTGGCAGAGAGGAGCTGCTATGGACTGTCTAGCCCCATATTCACCTCCTCCCCTCAGGAAATGTAGGTAGAGGGGTCGGGAATGAAGGTGAGCCTGGGACGAAGTGAGGGGCATGGGAAGAAGGTTTGTTCAGTTTTGTTTCTCACTGTCTGACTCTATTTTTAATGATCAATAAATTATTTTCCCCAAATCAAGACTGTTTTGCCCATGACGGTAATTGGTAAGTGACCTCCATCTCTGTGTGTTAATCCACAAGCTTTTTTGGCTTGCTTTCTTTTTGCCTCCTCTCCTGTTGAGGAGGGGGTGAGAGCAGCTTTGTGGGCTTCTGTCCCTTTACCATGGTCAACCCACCAAGGATGGTCAGATCTTTATTCAGGCTAAAATTCTCAGATGAAGTGGCAGCTTTTGCTGTCAAAAATACTCATGTGTTACATTGTCTTCAAGCTTCAATGGTAGCAAGCATTTCTGTGGGGGCCATCTTTTGGTTCCAACTATGCAGTAGTTTAATGAAGAAGCTTGTTCAGATTTTGTTCAAATATACTGCTGGCTTTTTAAAATGCCATGGCTTAAGTGAGACTAACATACCGCTTTTGACTTCCAAGAATCAACTCAAAACTATGTGTCTTTGTAGCTAATGTGAAAACATTCCCTGTTTCTAATGATTATGAGTGTACCTTGCTACCACTGGACTCCATGAGAAGCTATAGAAGTTGAGTACTTTTAAAAAATGACAGATTTGGTTGAAAGAATTCAGGTTTTTGGAAGGATGTATGCAAATGTTAGAGTGAATAGCTGTTTGTGAATGTCACAAAAATTTTAGCAACTATGGACATCTATTTAATTTTTAAAATTAAATTCCTTATTTTATGTTCATCTTTGTTATTTAGACACTGAATGAGTATGACTTGTTTGGTTTTTGGGTTTTCTTTAAGAAAAAATTCTAACCAGACAGTGCTTTATCAGTTCCCACAGGACCTAGTGTAGCCCATTACAGTTATTTGTCCCTCGCAGTACTCCTACAGTGAGATTTCTGCTGTGTTTTTCTGTTGCAAGGAATTTTTTTTTTTTTTTTCTGAATGTGTCACATGGGAAAAAGATTCACGGCAGTGTGAATTTCCTTTGCTTCTTGAAAGGCGTGTCAAAATTGTGTTGAATAGGGTAAAAACAGGAAACATAAAAGGCCAGTTAACCAATAAACCATATTATTCAGATCAGATCCAAATAATCTTAAATTTAGGAACATTCATTAGACTTTTGCATGAGGTCCTGTGTCTTAGGTAAGTGACAGCCTGAAATGCAGCTGTACAGGAGAATGAGAGGATGTTGAATGAATTTCACGAGTGGTAGGAAAGCAAAAAGTTAATGAGAAAGAACCTGTCTTGAAAAGAGAGTTACCATGGGAGACAGTAGCAGCAAAAGAGCTGACACAGGGCCATAACGCAGTCAGGGATTCTGGATTGCCATCCTGCTGAAGATAGGAAGAGAAAGCAGCTGGACTTCTATGTCTTGCCTTTCTTTCTGAGATTTTACAGGTCATTAGAGGATAATAGTAACTTTAAAAGACATGACCAGTAGGAGATAGGAGAAGCCTTGCTTGTTGAAATTGTTGTAATTACTCAT
>NDXB01010054.1:4845-26357 GCA_002631895.1 Agapornis roseicollis
TTTTTTTTATAGACAGGAATTTTTTTTTTTTTTTTTTCAAGACAAGTACTTGTGAAGTTTGTAAACATAAGAACAGTCTTTTCAGTCTGTTTAATCTCATACAAATATAAACTAATATAATATAAACCACTATAATAATTTTACTTAAAAAAAAAATCCTAACCAACTATTTTTTTTAATCATAAAACTTCTCTGGAAGTGAATGGTGCAAAATTTCCTCATTAATTATTATTTCAAGGATATATACCTTTTGCAGTAAGTGATATGCATCAGGTATATGATCACTGCATTTCATTACCTCTGGCTAACAAGAGGTAAATAGTATTTAAGTCCTGTTACTAAACTTAATTCCAGAGGGATTTTAGCCTTTGAAGAAATAGTTTTGAGTCCCAGCTCTAAACACTGTATGGTACTGAGGACAACCCAGTTTACCAGGAGTAGAGCTGTAGATGCATTACAGCATTTGGATTTTTCAAGAGGTGCTATTTGAAATTCATTGCTGGCTTTTTTCTTCTTCATTAGTGTTAGCAATGACGTATTCCAGTGCCCAAGAATGAGTAATAATGAAACAGTTCAAGTCACACTCTGTATAAAGACCTACACGAAAAGGTAGGATGAATGGCAGTATTTGCAGCCACTGCCTGTTTCTGTAAAAATAAGTCTGGCATTTTCCACTCCTCACATTTAAAAGCTAATAAACAGTTTTTGCAATGCAATGTAAGATTGTTAAGGTTCAGAAATAGATTGGATCATTGTGGTGATAGTGTTGATTCAAAAATAGAGGCTAGAAGTACATTTTGAGGATCATCATAACACTGCTGTCAAGGAGATTTAAAAAAAAAAAATCAAAATTGGTATTCAAAATAAGAATAGAATGCTGTACTTAGGCAATCCAGTAGAAGTCAGCTTGACTCTTACATGTCACGTTTTTTTATATTTAGAGAAATTCAGTAGAAGTCTAAATTTCATGAGCTCTGCAACTTCTAAAACCTATGAATTTGAGCATCTGTCTAAGATTCCTCCAGAAGAGTCTAGACTAATGCTTTTAATCCTGAATGGAAAGAATACAACAAAAAATTATAGGGTATTCGTCTTGTGAACCTCTCAAAATATAAAATTCAAAGAGTTTATGATCATCCACTTCTTAAATGGATCTCTGAAATGTAATGCAAATGGATTCCTGAAAACAAAACATAAGTTAGCTCTTCATTTATTCTGTAAAACATTTATGACAAGCTTATTTCTGTAAATACAATATAGACAGATTGTTTGTCTGAGGAGTGTCATGCATTATTTCAAGGCATAAAGTGTAACACTATTAATTATAAATGTCACCTTAAATTAATAATAAGCTTACAATAATGATAAACAAACCAAGTATTTATTATATTTTTGTATTACAATGGAACATAATGTGTCAGTACCTAGGTTACTGCCTTTCATAGTTATTTAACATTGACCAAACTTATATACATTATGACTGTTATGAAATTAATGTAATTATATCACAGTTTTAGGGCAACCACTGTACCTGTGTTTAGAGGATAATTTAAATGGCAGTTTGTTTGGACATTATGAATACTCCAGACCTCCTTTCATGCCATTCTATTTGCTATAAAAAAGATTTCATGTGTGAGAATTATTTAAATGTACATGGGATTTCTCTTCATATCATATATGACTTATTTTCCAGTGCTTAATACTGAACAGTGTAGCACAAAACATAACCCATTGTGTTCGATTTTCTGTACAAGGTTCCCTTTAACTTTTCACTGCATGACTGTTTGGAATGTGCAAATTATAACTTACAGCAGAGTATTCTGAGGAAATAATATTTGCTTTAGGAGCAGTGTGGTCACATTGTATTTCCAAGGCAGAATGCAATATTGCACTACCTGCTCCAGCAGAGTTCATTCATCACCATGAGCTATGCTGTGGTAGAAGTCAGAGCAGTACAAGTTTCCCATTTTGTAAAAAGGCAGCGCAATTCTTTATGCTTAAACAAAATGGTAAAATTCTATTCTCAGGGTTTCTGATGTTTATCTTCAGGGAAAATTAATATGTTTATCATCTAAAGGTATCAATTCATATACAACTAGTTACTTGAAGGCATAAACCAGGGTTTGATTAATCAACTTGAAAAGTTCCATACAGAAAACTTCCATACAGAAAACTTCTCCATAGGTGTTTGCTGCCTGATACTGTCAACGATCTCCTGTAAGCTCCTGTTAAAGACCAGTTATTGAGCCAAGTAAGTGGATCAGTGGCCCTTCACACTGTAATGTTTGTAATAATTTAAGAATATGATTCCTTTTATGTACTGTTAATCATTTCAGGTGTCAAACTTAAGCTAATTGTCAAAGTTCCTCCTGCAGTCGCTGAAACTAAGACCCTCTAAAGGTAAATTATAAACTTCCAGAAGACAAATCATCACCACTACCACTAATATCTGTTCTGAGATAGACAGAAACACCCTCTGAAAGAAGGTGTCTCTTCATTGTCTACACAGAAAGCTAAGAAAAGACATTTCATTTTTGATGCCCAAATTTACATAAAAGCAATCTCAGACTTAATCAATTACTAAATATGAATCTATCACCTGAAGAAGGAAGTACTTCACAGTAATGAAAACAACAAATTTTCATAAGGACATAAGGACAAACAAGACCCAGCAAGTCTGAGACCCTTCTCAGAAATCTGTGTTGCATGCAAGTCAGCAATATCTCTTTTCCAGATTTTTAAATTACATTGGGTATCTGCTAGGTGAAAAGGTACATTGTGAATTTTTTAAAAAGTAGATTTAGTCATATTAAAACAAACAGTGAAAGCATACTTCTGTCATCTACAGTAGTTTGCTTTAAAATAGTCTGAAAGAATACTCATCTGTCCTCATATATGTCCATTGGTCTTTGGGTTCCCTACAATAATGGGAAGAGTGAACATCTGGAAGCCATTTACTAAGAGAATTTGAAGACTTTATCAATTCATTTGGTATTCATTGTAAAGTCACTAATAAATCTCTTTAGTGTTATTAGGGATTTCACTTAACATTCAATTGTTCTTGCAGTCTAGCCTACAGTATATTTTTTAAATGGCATCAGTTTGTGTTCAGATTGTCTCTAGATATAAATCAATTTGCCACATGTTTGGTTGCTCTTTTTCTTTGCTTTTTTATTTTGTTTGGAGATTGTTGGATTGATCAGTTCCCACAGAGACTCAAGTCTTTACACCAAAAACATTGTTAATAAACATTTAACATAATCTTTTAAAGGATGCCATGTAGATTCCTCTCTTCTTACCCAGTTTTTTCTTAAAACTGGAAAAGAATATGAAGGCAGGAGGTTTATTTCCAACTTGAGAGAAGCAGCAAGTTTTAGTGGGTTTTTTTTCTTTAATACTACTGCCAGGAATAATCATTAGTATATTTAATTCTTAGGAGTTTAGCACTTTCAACTGTTAGTCTCACTGCAAGGTTTAAACTCACAGAATAAAAAAAAATAAAAAATCAGTGAATAACATTTTACAGGCTGCCTGACACATGGCACATTTTATGCTGTCAAGAGGGTTCTCTAAAATATTTAAATTCAGAGTTGCCCTTCATAAGAATAGGAACATTCTTGAAGCACTTTGAGTGCTGAGAACATGGAAGATTTAAAGATCTGGTTTTAAATTGTTATAGTTCATCTTTTTTTTTTTTTTTATTTTCATACTCCTTTTTGTATACATAGCTCACACTTCAAATTCTTTTGCATATGAACAGTCTACATCTCTAGTCTTACCACTCCTGCTGGAAGTTATATGATGTGACCAAAGTTGTTTTATATTGTCATATGGAAAACAGCTGGTGAAAGGACTGTATAGGCAGAAAGGACAGGTGAGTTTATTTTGTCTCTTCAGCTTCTGAACCTGGTTTCTAGTCTGCACTCACTACAAAAATATAAAGCTCTTGGACTAAGCTGGCTTTGGTCTTATTTTGTTACATGAATTGGGATACACTTTGCACACTAAACATTAAGAAACTAATCTTATAAGTTACTTTTGTGTACAAAACTGTAATTGCTTTTACCCCTATGTCCACCACATGCCAACACCACCTGCATTAGCATACGGCCACTCTCATACCCCTTCCAGTGGACATTCTAGATAAACTTACAGTTCCATCAAAACCTCTTTTTAGTAGACTGGTTCTAAAGCATAACCTAGTGTCCCATTTATTTTTGATTTCAAGCTACTTTAAAATAAGAATTTATCTACTATGATGAAGTAACCTTGGTGTCATAAATTGAAATGCTTGACATTCCACAGAATATTAAGTACTTCATTATTTGGCAGTGCATGCACTACATTTGCAAAACACATCCAGTACCATGAAGTCATATGTGTCACTGAAATGATAACGCAGTTCAGTAGCAGTAACAAACAAAGCTTTTAAAAGCTTTTAAAAGAAGTAATCAGGAAAGATTTTTTTTTTTTTTACTCCGCTTTAGAATGTAAGTGTACTTAAATATTTGTGAAGTATTTATTGCTATACATGCACTATGCGTAAATTATGTGTGAACATACATTAAAAATACTAAAATTGAGAGCAGTGTAACATTTTCTTCACAATTGTCAAGCCAAATACTGCCATAACCATTGTCTCAAGCAACAACAGTAAAAAGAACAAAACAGTTGAAAAAAAAGAAGCAATGTGTGTAAAGCCCATCAATGGTTGTGACTTACTGCCACAAGAGGGAGTGAATCCCAAAGACAATGATCCTATGGGGCTCCTTTGATAGCTCAAGTTCCAGGAAATCAGCTAGAGGGAAAGAGAACCAAAGGATCACCCAGTCATAACAGCACATGTTCAAGAAGATAAATGACACGTGAGATAGGCTGGCCTATGTCATTGAGGGGTTTTATATGGTCATCGATACCTACAATTGCATTAGAAATGAAACAAGATACCCTTTTTGTTACCAGCTTCCTCTGCTTAAAGGGCTCTGACGAGTTATTACAACAAGGTCTGAAAATTATTCTCTACAGTGAATTATTCAAGCACTAAATCCAAAAAATAAGTGGACTGTCAGATTTGTAAAAGACCTTCTACAGTGAAAAGCAGGCTGCAACTATCCAATTATATGCTCCCTTGGTTATCTAACTGATCTCTGAAATCAAATTAAACACCAATCGGCAGACTTAAAATTTCATTGCTAAAGGATCTGGACCAAATCTACTGAAACAATGAGGAATACCTAAGTCCTCTTGTGGTTTGCAAATAGAAGCAGAGAAATCTTGGATGGTTATAATCTAGAATTAGTCATTCTGGTTTCTACAACTGAGCATTATTAACCTGTATTCTCACTTTCTGTACTAAAATCACAACCCTACTCACTCTGTCTCATTTGCAGCAATAAACAAGCAATGGAGCATACCAAAGAGGATAGTTAACAGTCCCTTTTTTCCTTTTTTTTTTTTTTTTTTTTTTTTTTTTTTTTTTTTTTTTTTTTTTTTTTTTTTTTTTTTTTACCTTAAATTAGCCAGTCATCTGCAGGGACGGATACTGTAGCAATGAGGAAACTGAGAACCACCTATTGTCTCACCACTATCTCTCTTCTTTATTCTTATGTTCCCTTCTTCTACCCAATCTCCCTTAAGTGTGTTCTGCCAAGAACAACTACTAAGCATTTTCAGCAGCATCTAGAGTCAAGCTGAAATATTTAGGTCTCTGTTAGTCCAGCTTTCCAAGAACATGACAGAACACTGCTTTTTCCTTGAGAGTTTTCTTACTTGAAACTGAAAAGGGAAAGGAAAATGAAAGGGAAAGAGAAGAGAAAATGTCAGTTCCACTGTGTTTTTACCAAAATGTCACTAATAGTCAGGGAGATAGCAAGATGTCCCTTCCACCCCTCTTATTCCCACTTCTTTTTCGGTACATGCCGCTCACATGTTAAGGTTATTAGGCTTAAAGGAATTAGTAATTTTGTTCTTCCAATCATATGGGATTTCAGCACCCCTCTTCTTTAAGGAAAGGTGCCTCAAGACAGTCTTCCATTAACTTTTCCTATGCAGTTTCCTGCTGTTGTTACATCATTGTTTATGCCAAGACCAAATCTAAGACACCACCATTTCAGCTTACTATAATCTTTTAAGCTGTGTGGGTGACAGTGAACATGTGTCACGGAAAGGATGATGTATTCTAGACTTAGCTAGAAAGAAGGACTCTTTCTAGAACATTCTGTACCTTTTAGGTACTTCTGTGGGGAGTCTGGCAGTGATCAAAATGATACATGGTTGCCTTGAAGCCTTCCTGTACCCATTTGAGCTAGATGTACCTGGAGAACTAGTGTCATATTAAGGGTAGAAGGGTAGAAATCACCTTAAACTTTATATACCTGAATTTGGGTTGCTGCATATGCGTCAGGGACACAAATGCCCATGCACATGATTCTTCTGCTAATAAAATGCTGCAGAGTATTTAAGACATTTACAAAAAGCTAGTAGATAAAACACACATGAGAGCCTCATGGCCTTCTGCAGTAGCATAGAGACAAAATGTTCTCTAGGGTTCACAGTTTGAACATGAGATTCTAACATATAGTTCGTTGTTGTCACCTATCTAAAGGCTTCCAACACTAAGTATCTTAGTTTCAAACTGCACTTCAGACTGGACATCTGGCAGGAAATTGGGATCTTGTTAGACATGAGCAACGCTGCACCTACTACAAGAAAAGCATAGTTGGCTTCTCATGGGAGGTATTCTATGCTGAACATCTGAAAAATGCCCTGAAACACAAATCACACAGGTCAAATTGTAATATCTAGCAAATCCTGTGTATACTTATATTTGTGACTTTTTTTAGCATATCCAGTTCTAGCCTTGCCTCATTTCTCTGCCATCTCTGATAATAACAGATTTGGTCTAGGTGTTGGAAAATTCTGAACAAGAAACAGAAAAATTAGCTATTATTGGGTACTGCAGCAGAGTTCTGGGTCTTTGGATTCTTAAAAAAAAAAAAAAAAAAAAATTATATATACCAGACACATTAAGTACTTAATCACCTTCTGATTTAATTCATTTTCATCATTAAATTGTGGGATGATGGCTTAAGTTTTCTGTATGGTACTGGAATCCCTGCCATGGGCATTTGTTCATACTAATAAATAAGGACTCATGGCCTTTTTTCAACCCCTTAACATCTCACTTCTATCTGAAATCTGCTACCAAATGCACACAACTGAAGATTAATTATCTGAACCCTGCATTCAGAAAATATTAAGTTCAGTTCTACAGCTTGTTAGTCACAGAGATTAACGACAATACTTGTCAAGATTATTTGTCATGAAAATACAAATTTTAATCAAAATAATCAAAAACTAGCACAAGACCTAGTGTTTGTTGACAGGAAATGACTGCTGAAAGCAAAATTGTTTACAAGAATAGTTTTGACAAATCTATTGCTTTGGAACTTTTAATTACAAAAAAATATTTACTTTCTGTTTGGACAATTTTTTTTATAAGATGTAAACTAATTAAACTGATTTTCTAAAACTAAAGCATTAATTAAAAAAATGCTTTTCAACATATTGAAAGTCCAATGGCGTTACTCTGTGTGGACAGTTGTTAAATCTTCTTTTATTTGTCTTAAATTTTCTGATGTTTAGCCTCATTTTGGATTAGTAAAAAAAAAAAAAAAAGATTTTCCCCAAATGGGAAAGACATTTTACCCAGATCTAGCAATGGCATTTATGAAAAAGTTTTGCAAGAGTATAATAATTGCATAATGACTATCATTTCTGAGTAGGAGGTAAAGAGGAGTTAGAAATGAATGACAACTCCCATGGATTACATTGCTCCATTATCCCAGCCACTGTGGTATCTTAAATATGTAGCTCAGTTTACTGTGATGATGATCACCATCAAAACGTTCTTTGAGAAGTAAAACAAGCAAATAAATATGACCTGAACTATTTACATAAATAACTTTTCACAAGGTCTTTCTTGAAGGCAGATTTGTGTTCTCTTCTGCACAGGTTTTGCCAGGAAGAAGGTGTTTCAACTGGGATATTAAATTACAATTAACTTTATTTTAAACTTTGAGTTTCTAATGTATAAAATAATCATAATTACGATTGAACCAGCTGTACCAGTGCTTTATTTTGATTTGGTTTTGTATCACTTTTTTGGAAATGCCTGTTTTGCTGTGTTTTTATCTAGAAATTAATGTATTAAGCACCGTATGAGTGAAATAGCCAGTAGCATAAAGACACAGTCATTCTCCAATTCAATTACTACTTAAACTGTGCATGCCCATATAATATGAAGAGTACACATACTTAATCATAGTTCGATCCCCTGTTGTTTACCTGTTCTGATCTCTTGTCCCTAATAGTAATTTTTTTTCTTCAATTATGCCCTGTTTCTGAGATGTTTATGATTTATATTTCTGAGAAGGGAACATATTTCTCTGTGTGACCTCATAATATACAGCAGAAATGTAGCAAGACTATTTAAATAATTTTACTGTGGATAAATATGCCTTTCTTCTGCTCCAAATAATCTTCTTTGAATGATCCATTTATTTCCCTGTGATTTTTAGAAAAACATTATCAGCATTTTCTTCTTCTGTTATGGTTATATTCTGAGTTTTCAACCTGATGTCAATATAGTTAGTTATCAAACACTTTAAGACAGAACCTCCAGAGCAATAGGTGACATATTTTCTTCTTTATCCAATCTACTTGGTTACTACAAATTATTGCTACTCCATATCACTTTCTCTACTTGAGATTATTTGGGGTTCTAATTGATAGATTATTCTGGAATGCTCTCCCCTAATTTTTGTTATGTGTGAAGACTCATAATAAAAAGGAAGTGATACCTCATGGTCCATAAGTTGTTAACAGAATCATAGATATTTGAATACACATTGTTATATTATTTGCCTTCAGTTGGAAGCTGTCTATGATAAGCCTCCACATAAGCGCTTCTTTCTTACATGCTGAGATTCTGTCAAAGAAAATGCAGTGTCTACAACACCACAGTACTAAATTGTGCCTCACAATTCTCTGACTTGTTTATTTTTTCTAGGTTTTTTGCCTTCTATTATGCATGAACACACACAGAGTTAAAATAATACTGTGGTATATTTACTCCTGCAACATTATATAAAAAGATAAAAAATATGTCATTATTTCTTAAATATCCAAATTATGGTGATTCTGGGTTTTTTTTTTCCCCAAATGAAAGCTTTTGTATATGGTCCATAATTACATTCAGATATAAATCTCTGAAAATAATTTCACATATTTTAAAACTGCCTTCATAATGCTTTATATCTAGCAATAAAAAGGAAATAATTTAATGCTACAAATCTGGATTTAAAAACAAAAACAAGACCCTTACATACAATTGCTTTAATTATACATAGATTTAGTAAATTTTACCGTAATTGCTCTGGGTTTATGCTAACACCATAGCAAAACCAACTTTACTTAATGTTAAGTGGACCACCAAAGTGCCTGTTCTCCTTCTGAATCAGAGACTGAGTAATCGCCAGTATAATATTTTCTAACACTGTTTTTAATTTAAAAAACAACAAAAACCTGATGATTTATAGTTTATGTGAACTTCTAGAATCTTGGATTCTAAGAATTACATATATATTTAAAGATAGACAGCAAAAGATTCAAATAAATTTCGAACATTCCTTTTTTTTAATCATACTTAGGACAGGAGAACATTTTCACATGCTACTAGATGACTTGTATATGTCAAATTTGAAGTTAAATTAAGGTGATATGTAGTATCTGATGAAGTTAATGGAAAATCTTCCAGCTGATTTCAGAGGGGATTAGACTCCACTCTTGGTGACCATTTAGACATCATACATATCTTATTTCAATAGTTATATTAAGGTCCATGAAAGATTTTTCAGAACTGAGCTTTGACATAATAACAATGGATCTTATTTTTACATTTGCATCAGGTAGCATGCAAACTGTGTGTGTATACTTATATATATGTTTATATGTACACAGAGTAAAATTCTCACATGAAATGAGATGAAATGCAATGAAAATACATTATTGTCATATGTTTGGGGTAATCAGATTACTGATGAATCTGCATCACTCATGGATTCATAACTATAAAGGTTTTCAGAACAAAAAAGATTCATGGTCACTTGGTATGACCTTCCACTTAACTCAGGGCATAGATTTCACATTTGTCAAACAAGAGTTATCAGCTCTTTGTTTAAGGTGGGAATGGAGAATTCCATGCATTCCTGGACAAGATTATATAATTTCATCATATGAAAATCTACATCATCTATATTAAAAAACATGCCAAACATGCCAACAAAATGCTGATTCCGAAAGAACCAAAACCAAATACAAAATCTTTCATCATTTTCCCACCACAGGATTTTATTTTCCTTTACAATAAAACTGATAATCATAAGGAATAAGTGTGAAAGGGAACCTGTTCTCCCTGTAGATACATGTTGAACATGCTGAATTACCTAATGGACTTACCTGTGATAAGTGGATACTTTATCTCACTGTAATTTATTTTTTTTTCTTTCACATTTTCAATTGTATATGATTCTGCTGAGCTCTTTCCGACTTGTCAGGAACATATTTAAAATACAACTGATCTCAAGCAGATCAATAAAACCTTTCTGACATTTACAGAGGCATTTATATTTTAATGTTGATTGGTTTATTTCCCACAGCTGAAAAAATGGTCTACTTCAGTGTAATGAGGACTGTTTCCCAGCATTTGAAAGGAGAGGGAAAATTCTAAACAATATAAAGATATTTTAGTAAGAATGATGAATGTCAAAGGCAGGCAGATACCTTTAAGAATTTGTGTACAGTAAGAAATAACCTTATTCCACTGCAGAAAAAACTTTCAAGTTTCAATCAAACTTCTCTTATTTTGCCCAGTCATAATCTATTGTATCTTTTAGCTAAAGTCCAGTGTTCAAGCCCTAGATTTCAGGCAACTCCACATTTCTTTGTTGAGACTTCTAACATTCCACTCCACTGAGCAGCTGCAATCATCCATCACAAAAATAATAAAACAAAGACAGGGTATGGAGCTAAAACACATGAGGTGATCAAAGGTACATGATATATGAAATCTACCACAAGAGATTTAAGTGTGCATCATGCATGTCAACACCATACATATGTTCAGCATCATAATAGCTGTATTCAGATACATATGTCATCTCCGAGATTTAGATTCCTTTCTAAAAACAAAGTTGTATGTTTATCTCCTAATTGCCCTATTAATATAGAACTCAGAGTTTATAACAAAAGTATGACTAATTTTCTCCTGCTTTATACAAAGCAAATGGTAAAGGCTGTGAGACAAAGAAGTGGGGGTAGAGGGTTGATACAGAGAGAAGCTGTCTGATATAAAGCATCTGAATCTGACATTCAGACTGTTTTTGAGGAGCATGAACAGAATGGATTTGAAGAACTGATAAGAAATTGAAACTTCTGAATTATTTTTATTTCTTTTTTTCAGAATGTAAATTACAGCACCACCTTCTAAAAGCACATATACGGCTTCATGTCACAGAGTACTCATTGTATAAGCTTTTCAACTCTCCATTAATGAGTGCAGTGAATTGCATGTCATAAGTAAATTAATGCCTACATTTCATACTTTCTGGATTCTGATGTCCTGTTATATCTCATTCTTCAATAATAATAATAATAATAATAAAGAGTACTAACTCATAACTCAGAAATAGCAGTGTTAACTTTTTATTCAGTTCTATTTCCTTGTTAATCCTCAAAAAATATTTAAAATAAAACACCATTTATGGGCAGAGATACATGACATTTTTCAAGAATCCCATTTTGTTCTGAGTCTTCTAAATTGGGTGTAGAGGTCTATGGAAAAGAGTGCAGACTGATGAAATCAACATGGCTTATGGGTATCTGATTTTTCCATATTCTTTGACATTTTATTTTTAAAATCGTAATTATTTAAAGAATATCAATTACAGGGAATTAGAAGCTCATATGTAAACTAGCTGATTTGTGTATAAATATTATTGTTAGTGATGGGATATCAGCAGGAGCCACTAAGATTTAGTAAGACAATAATCATGCCTGTTGGTTATAGACCCATCAAGAGTCCTGATAAAGACATAAAACAATTGGATTGCTAAAAATAGAAACTAAAAAACTTAAAAGTTAAATTAAGAAATTTTACATCAAATAAAGGAACAACCCTCTAGCAAAACAAAGGATCAGCCATGACCTAAGGCAAACAGCATCTGTCTGTCTTAAAATAAACAACCAACCAAAAATGTGCTGTAATGCGGGTATGTTTGGCCACCACAGTAGTCTTCTTGGGATTTAGAATTTATGTGATATATGTAAATCCCAGGTTGATGATCTATGAAAATAAAAGTGCATTCTTTGGTGCCTTCAATTCACCAGCAGTATAATTCTGCATAAAATCAAATATTCTTCCAGCATTATTTGCCTTCAGAGATCAGAAAATTTGGGAATAGAGGTAAATTTTTGTCCACATCCAGATGACTGGAACATTGCAGTCTTTTTTTTGTTTGTTTGTTTTTTGGTTTGTCTTTTTTCTTGTTGTTGTTTAATGAAAAAACCACTTTGTTGCTTGATGCCTAGCTAGAGCGAGTCTAACATTTACCACTTCAGGTACCTCAGGACTGGAACGTTTGGTTTAGCTCAAGTCACATGGCCCCAGAGAGAACCATATAGGTGAAAGTGAACAACTTGTAACATGGCATAGATTAATACAGAAGATCTATTGCATTCCTATGGCCTTAAATCCTCTGACGTATGAAACTTAAACTTGTACCTGATGGCTCATATAGTTGCCCATATGAGTAAACTGACTCACAAGTACTGACATCGGTGGGATTTCAGAGACTCAGTAGATAAAATCCTTAGCCCACCTGAAACCATTGTCAAAGTGCCTACTAAACTCAGTAAACTGAGTTTATTATTTAAATGAAAACCTCTCTGAGGGCTATCTGCTGGGTGCTGAGTACCAACAGTCCCAGATAAAGTCTCTTCTGTGCAGACACACTCAGAGCACTGCAAGCTTTTCACACAGCATTCAATGAAAAACACCCTTGTTCACAAGAGAACTTTGAGCTGTGTGAAAAAAATTCTCATATAAATGAAAACCGGTGACATTTATTTGTTGACTTCTAAAGAATGGGGAAAGTAAAAATTAAAATAAGTCCCATGTGTTTTCCATGACTTGTCTGTCATCAAAAGTAGGTTTTGATATTAAACACTGCAAGCTGAGTTGGGAGCAGAGGGAGAAGATGATGGTCACAGTTCAAACTTTTCATAGTTCATTCTGTATCAAAGCTCCCTACATGATTGTTAACAGTAACCAAACTATTATTAGTACGACTAACATAATTCCTTCAAAATATGCCAACCTTTAATAAGTAGGAGGGTGTTTAAAGGTTAAAAGAAAACTCAGAACCAAGCAGCATTCTCTTGTACACCTACATACAGCATACACACAGAAAGTCTTCTTTTCCCCTCAATGTACAAGTTGTTGAGACTCCCTGTATCTCTCCTCTCAATAACCTCTGCTTACTTTCACTAGAAGCAAGCATCTGACAAGCAATAGCTTCTGGAAACACAAGGAAAGAAGTAAGTGAAGATGGTAACAACCTTTAGGCCAGATCCTCAGCCAAGGCAAAGTTACACCAATTAACACACCACTCAAGTCTGACTTTCAGTGTCTGCTATCATTCTATACAACAGAGATTTGGAGAAGAACTTTCAATGCACAAGTCACAAGTGCAACATATGTTTTCTAATAATTCTTAGATATGATTTATTTTTAGCAGTACTAATTCAGAGCTCTGGGTAGCCTGTAGCCCAAATCAGAATTCATGGTGAAGATCACTTCTCATTCCTGTTCTTTGTAACATGCTACTTCGTTATAATCTTACATCACTCCAATATATAACTCCCTTTCCAAATTCGGCCACCTGCTGTTCAGTAACATACAGAGTAAAGAAAACAAAATCTCCACTGTGAATCAGAAAGGATAACAAACTAAAGGTTGAAAGCACCAGTAAAGAAGGGCACCATATTTAGCATCTGGAGCTTTTTTTAACTAGGAATATTGCACTGTCAGCTTCCTCCATTCATCACAGAGAGCTGCAGCTCATGTCATGTTTTAACCCCAGCCTGCAACTAAGACCCACGCAGCTGCTCACTCACTCCCTTCACAGTGGGATGGAAAATTGAAGTAGTACAAGTGAGAAAACTCATGCTTGAGATAAAGATAGTTTAATGGGCAAAGCAAAAGCTGTGCATACAAGCAAAGAAAAACAAGGCTTCACTCACCACTTCCCATCATCAGGCAGGTGTTCAGCTATCTCCAGGAAAGCAGGGCTTCATCAAACATAATGGTTACTTGGGAAGGCAAACACTATTACTCTGAATGTCCCCCCCATTCCTTCTTCTTCTCCCAGCTTTATCTGCTGAGCATGCTTCCAAGTAGTCTGGAATATCCCTTTTGTCGGTTTGGATCAGTTATCCCAGCTGTGTTTCCTCCCAGATTCTTGTGCACCCCCAGCCTACTTGCTGGCAAGACAGTGTGAGAAGCCCCTACTTGGTGCTGTTGAAGCACTGTTCAGCAGTAGCTAAAACATCCTTGAATTAACATTGTTCCCAGCACAAATCCAAAACACCTTCCCAGCCAAAATCATAGCATCTTGACACAAGGTCATTGGAATCAAAGTTACTTACTTTCAATTAATAGGGCTCCAGGAGGTTGTTACCTTGAACTCTACCAAAAAGTGGATCGGACTAACACTTGACAAAAACTGTACTTCTGACCCTCACATTCCAGTCTTTAATCTGGAAAGATAAATTGCCTGGGTAACTAAGTTTTAAATAGTGCACAGAGTGGGTTGCACATGTTCTCTTTCAGGTTTACAGGCAACAAGATTTAACATAATTGGAAATACTGTAAGACACATGTAAGGAAAAGTATAGAGAATAACCATGAAAATGAACTAATCAAAGCTATTTTGAGACAGAAATATTTATAAAATAGCCATATATTCTGACATTGGCACTTGCCTTGGGCTGATCCACGTTTCCCCTAGAGAGTGTGAAGGGGATAACCTGGATCACTGGAGTAACCCCTTGAAGACACAGTCACAGGCTGACTTCCCTCATTACTGGGGACACACCCTTGTCATCATGTGAAATCTGTCCTGTAAAAAGTTCATCTGAGTTCTTTGGCCTCTCTCATTATCTTCAGTGAGGAGTAGTTCCTACAGAGGAAAAGCCAAAAACCAAGAAAGGCAGCGAAGCCTTTTGCATACATATAGCCCCCAACTGAGCAATGCCTCTTTTACATATCTCTATTACTGGATTTTTTTTTTTTGTTTATTGGGATCACAAATATACACTATCAAAATACATAGCACATTTGTCTCTTACATGCCTTTAATTGCACGATAACTGTATTTAGAGGGTTTCTGTATGTATTTAGCTAATAAAAAACCAATTATCTATGGTAACAAATGTGAAGAAAAAAAGAAACCAACAAAACCAACAAAAACCAAAGTTCCTGAGAAACTTTGCAGAATCTGAACCATCAGTTATCATTTTAGTTACTTGTACAGAGTTAGGTAAAACTTCTGGTCTATTTGTTTCAGCATGGGATTATTTTTAGTCTTTGCTTCTAAGATTGGTACGGAGTGGAACAGCATATTTCATTGGCATTTTGTCTTAATGAAGGTGTGTTTCAGTTCTTTTCCTACTATCTCCTCCCTCCAGAACACCCACACATGTATTCATATACTCTGTCTGAAAGAGGAAATCTTCCTGAACACACAAGTTGTATTTTATCTCAACGAAGGAGCCAATGGGACTGAGAGTATTATTTCACAAGAGGAAGAAAAACCTGATTAACATTTTAAAAAAATTAGTGTCCTTGTGTTTGTTGCAATTCTAGGCTAAAAATTGTGGGCACCAATTTTGACATTCAGGACACTGATAACCTAGAGCAGCCTTCCCATAGAAATAACACACTCAAAAGCAGTGAAGATTTGGCTGAGCTGTCTACATATAGATGCTTGCTGTAATTTGATTATTACATCCATGTGAATACCTAAATTTAGGTGGCTTGCTCTTGAATTAAATTTTATCTTTATAGATGTCTACAGGTATAACAGATGCTTATTGTAGACACTTAAGCCATGATTCTGTTGGCTGTGATAACCACTCACAGGTATCTAGTGTCATTTGGTATTTCTCAGAGTATCTGAGACATCTTCACAGAAGGAACTGATATGATACAAAACCCATGGGAGACCTTCAAAATTCATGGGAGACCTTCTGGAAGAGTAAGTGAAGGCATTTCAAATGGTATTGGATGCTGGTGTGTGGGCAACTGGACAGCCTCCAACCCAGCTGCTCCTCTGAGTATCTTTCTGCTGGAAAGCTGATGACTGATGATCAGCTTTACTTCAGTGTGCGAAGTATTTCATATACAAGTCACTCACTTAATCAGATTTAGTCAATTCAATACTCCTCAAAAGACTTCAAATTGTACTTAGGCCTATTACCTCAGTGAATAGTGTCACCAGCCATTAAAATTATTAAGATCTAGATTTAGATCCAAATGTCTATGCCATCTGCACATGTCCAGTCCAAGGTTGCGCTTTGGTCACAGGGAGAACAAACTGAATAAGATACAAATATTGGACCTGAATTGAGACTTCCCAAACTGTAAGGGTGGGTGAACTTCAGGTTTTGATTCAGGTTTACTGACAATTTGATATCTTCTGTTCTGAAAATCAGTGTAAGTGGGTGGAGATGTTTGCACAGAGAGGCATGAACAAAAGGAGAATAACACAGCAAGCACAGGGCATGTCTGCACTGGGTAATGTCCTGATGACATAGCTCCCACTGACAAACTCCAAGACAACACAGAGATCCTTGCTTAACACTCCACTGTGTGAAGTAGACATGCTTCCTGGGTGAAAATTCTGAGCAGATATAAATAGCTTTTGTGTATGGCTGATGAAGCTTGTATCCAAGGGATTTGGTGCTTTAAAACAAAGTTTTAAAACAAAGAAAACATAGGACAACACACATTCCTTCTCTGCTTATTTGCTCCTTTTTTCTGCATTTTGAGGTGAAGATGAAGGGATGTATACACTCAGACAACTCAAGAGTTTATGAGAAGAAACACACATATTTACCTAGAAATCTTTCCTTGCAAATCAGCTTTAGAATTAGAAATCTTGGGGGGCTATGGGTCATTATCTTACAATATATCCTGTAATGTCTCTCTTATTATTTTGAATTTTTAATGTACTTTAAGGAGAACTTTTCCATTGTGATTTATTAAAAAACATTGATTCCTTTGTAAATATATACACGTTTTAAAATGGGAGATGGAATTTTCACACTTGAAAACTGACTATTAAGGACATAAATAAAAAGGACTTGTTTCAAAGGTACTAACTACCATAAACATATTCTAACTACAATAGACATAATATACAGTTGGTTGTAATTTAAATTACATTTGACATATTTGTCTTGGGATGTTATGTACTTTTTGACAGCTTCAATTATTAGAGGTTTATATTGAAAATACATGGAAATATATTTATTTAAAATCAGCATTCATCAAATTTAGCAGTGTGTAAAAACCAAGACAGACCATATGAATTTTTAGGCCATTGATGAAAATTTTTGCACAAGAATAATGTTAATGATGGAACTTATTTATTCATCAGACAAAACATTTTCTAACCCACAGGTATTGGTTCTGCCAGTAGTGGTACATATGTAAAATTTAAGATTGTGACCCACCCACCTAAATATATAAATGGAGTTATTTCAGTTAACTTTCTGCTACTCTATTAATTTGGATCATACTACTCAGGGAAAACAAATAGGATGATGACAGAAATAAACCTCCACTTTGTGTTTAAGATGTAGGATGAATGGTAATTACTGATTTAGACAAGGAAAGTCAGCAAGGCAACTTATGTTACAAAACAATTGTTAGGCAGTTCTTGTGTGAGAAGGGGACAAGATGTGTTGCTTCAGAAGAAAGTCTTAAGAAAAAATAATATTCCCCTCAATAAATTAAACATTTTGGTAAGAAAAAGAATATTCAGGTGAATTCCATGTACATCACTTGATTGGCTATTATTTTTCTTTCTTTTTTGAATAAGAGATGTAGTTTCCTACATACAGGATGACAATGTTTTAAGATTTCAAAAATAAAACTTTAGGTTTCTATTCAATAACATCTTCAATCATCACTGAAGGAGCAGCCTGTACCACTAATGAGCTTCAGAAGCAGAAAATAAAAATGTTCCCAGAAGCTTAAGTTGTACCGGTGTTTCTTTAATCTGTGCCAAGATAAGCTTAAATATGTGTTACATATGTTATGAAATACTAGTCAATCAGAACAATGTAAAATTAGGCATTTGAGGTCAAATATGGATAAGATTGTTTCATTCTATTTCTTTTTCTTCAAGCTTTGGTTTTGCCCTCATCTTTTGAAGCCGTTCCTATAAGTATTCTTCTGAGAGTCACTTCTGGTATCTGAAACAAAGTGCTGATAAACACATCTGAATTCAGATTTCACAGGTGATACAAAAAAGCTAAAAATTATTAAAGTATGTAAATTATCTGATCATATATATACTCTGATCATCAAAATCACTGCAATATCATATCTCTGGTCCTTATGGTCACTCAAAAATCCGTTGTTGATAGTCTCCTCCACATATTTCTTTGTAACTTCATTGTTCTTTCTTTGCCAATTGTCCCACCTGTCAAGAAAGAATAATGAAACTCAGTTCTATTTAAAAGTATTACCTACATGGTCCAGGAATTACATTAAACAGTAAATATTAACTTTATTAATTTTTTTAAGTCATACTACTTTCTACACTTTTGCTACTTATTATTGTCAATTTTTCCTTTTCTTCTCAGTTATATTAGTATTTTTATAATATTCTCCAGGTGTTCTAAATTGCAGCCCTTATACACTAAAGCAAGCAAGGTATTTACAAACAGTAAAGTCAGCATAGCATGGGCTTTTATAGTAGCTCAAAAAATCAACAACAGCCACAAGTGAGATGAGAAAAATCTTTATTATTCCCATTTAACAGACCAAAAGCTAAAGACAAAATGATTAATAAAAGGATTAAATTATTTGCTCAACAGCAGTCACAAAGTTTTGAAAAAGAAGCTGAAAAATGGGACGTTCATAGCCACCCTCAAAAAAACAGGTATTTCTGTTGTCCCACTGTGAAAGGTATTTTCCAGAAACAGAAGAAACTTTCTCATTTCAGTAATTCTGTCTTAAAACATAGAGGAAAGATTTCTGTTTTCGTAAAGCACCAAAATTATCTATGAAGAAATCCATATTAGATATCTTACATGAACCAGACAAAATATTTTTATTATTATTATTTTATCTTATTTACTGTAGTTCTAATTTGAGGTTTTGTCACTTTCTGTGGAAACATCTTTGGTGGTTCTTGTATTTGTTTTTTTCCGTTACATCACTATATTTCTTTCATGAAACAACAATTTCAGGAAATTGAGATTTTTTTATGTTGTTGCTTTGTTATTTTTATTGTTATTTTTGCCTCTCTTGTAATGTTTGTCTTGCTAAAGTCTGTGTCTAGCTTTCCTAACATTATACATACTTTGGACATCATATTCTTTCATGTCTAATGGTATGTATCCGTCACTGAGTTAGCCCTCTGACAACAGAAACTAAAAGCTGTTGAAAATATGTTTAAAGTATACCATTTCAGGAAAATGTAGTAAGAGTTTTGGTTAAGGACTCAAAGTAATCCAGTGGTTGAATGGTAGTGTGAAAATACAGTATTTGATTATTTGATTATTTGTTTCCATTTAAGAAAGTAGTTCTTATATTATTGGAGTTTCAAGAGTCTACATGCTAGTAGATTTGAAATATTCAGGCACAGTGAAAAATCAGGCATGAAATATTTAGCATTTCAGATGGATTTGTTACATGTATGTAAATTTTTTTTTACTTACAATATGCTACAAATTTTTGCCTCAGGTTAATAATTATATGTTCCAGGGGGGGAAAAAAAAAAATCAAAAAAACCCCAGCAAAGCCACAACAAAACAAATGAAAAAATAATCCAAAACCCAAACCCAGAACAAACAAGCAAAACCACCCCAGATTGCTTCTTCTGCTATATTTTCTAGAAAACTTAATTTTGTTGTACTTTCCCTTCCTACTGACTTTGTAGTGTAATATGACAGTATTTAAGATATTGTTCTCAGGTCTGCCTTATCTGAAAGGAAATAGCAACTACAAGGTCTTAGAATGAGAGATTAATGTGAGCTCAGGATCACTCATTTTCAGCTAAATACCTGTGAAACACTGTATCATCTGGTAGAGTTAATATGTATGCACTTGTTGAGTATTTTGGAGTATTTGGGATCTCTATGAACCATTCCATATGGGTTATAGTCTACACATTCTGCAAGAACTAACACCAGAAAAATTCCACTTTGATTCAAAATTAAAATATTAGCTGGCATATAGTAGGGTGACTGACCTAAATCAAACCTAATTGTATGCACTTAGAGCAGCTTGAGTCTAAATTATCCATGCTATAATGCACCAAACGGCATTAAGATTTAAAAAACTTTTAATCTCTAACATTTTAAATCTTCAACTTGCATGTAAACCATGTGAATAATATCAGACAAATGAATAATTAAGAAAGAGAAGGATGGAAAAGGATGCTTGTTTTTTTGTGATCTCATGTGGGTATTTTTAAAATAGGTTGAAGCATTGCCACAAATGGCCTTCTGAAATGGCTAGTCGGTATTTTCTTATACTCCTTTTATTTGTTGTTGTAGTTATTGTTTTATTGCGTAATAGTTCACAATCAGGGTAACCAAGTTACTGGATTTATTATCAACACAGAAGAGAGGGTTTTAAAAATAAAATGTTCTCACTAATGAGCTAATTTTTTTTTTTTTTTTTTTTTTTTTTTTTATTATTTTTTTTTTTTTTTTAATCTGGTATGAACGAATTTTATCTTGCAAACAACTTGACATATCACAATGTCTATCAATGAGAGGACCTAGAGGTGCATCTAGGTCACCACCCATCAGCGCATGAATTGTGGAGGGGGCACTATCGTAGGAAATGCATGAGGGNTGATGATGGTGGGTCTATGCACATGAAAAATGTTACCACACATTAATATTTGAGCAACCAAGGCACTAGATAATTATTAAGAACCTATACTGGGAAAATGGTAAGAAATAGGTTATTTGTGTGACAAGTTTCTAGTGTTTTTCAAAAGTCAGAGGCCCTGGAACTTAGCAAGAATGGCTATAACTGTACTGTCTGGATCCTTCCTACCTAATATTCTCTTGCCTTTTCCTTTTTTTTTTTTTTTTTTTTTTTTTTTTTCACCCATTCTTTTTTTTTTTTTTTTTTTTTTTCATTT
>NDXB01010054.1:26421-36455 GCA_002631895.1 Agapornis roseicollis
TTTTTTTTTTTTTTTTTTTACTATTTTACACACATGCATGTTTCTATATACCTTCTTCTTCAATGTATGATCCAATACTTTTTTGTTTTAAGCAGATACATGGAGGTATTTATTCTTATAAGCAAGTATAGTATACACATACATAAGTGTTCATACATCTTTACTTATCTGAACTAATACTTGCTTTCATACATGCACAAATCAAAACAAGAAAGAGAGGAACTGAGGTCTTCCATCTGGCAAATTTAATGGATTAATCTCCTTAGAAACAATTTGAGTCCTTGCAGTCACTCCAAGTCAGAAATGTTCCCACTAATTTGAAGAAATCAAGAAGTTATTACTAAACTCAACATTAAAATACATCATCATGAGTCAGATAAAACTAAAATAAGCATGGTGATTCTTATTTTAAAATGCTAGTACAGCTGCAATAATGCAGTGAGTTGCATTTATTTCATTGCTGAATTAAAGAAAAATGATCCATTCAGTGGTTAATATGGAAGTTTAGCTTTTTAAAGAAAACAAGTATCCCATTTACTTTTGAAGCTGAAGGAGCTGACAAGTTATGCTTATTGTTTTAAGTATAAGTGTTTCTGCCTAGAGAGGATAGTAGAATGTACCCATCAGCTTTCATAATAACACCAATTGCATAACACATTTGTTATTTAATTGAGAATGTTTGATACATTGTGTTAAAACCACAAAGCATCATATAAAAAAGAAAAATATTTTTTGAAACATAATTATAGCTTTAACTGACATTTAGAATATTTAAAATGTAAAATCAATGCTGATGCAGAACACCCACATACATATTTTAATACATATTTTAAGTGTTAAAAGGGGGTTGTGTAGTGCTTTGTTCCAACATTAGTTTCATGCTAATTTATTTATGAAGTTCTTGATCTAATTTCCTTTCTATCCCTTTATACAGGGGCAAAATCACTTAACAGGTGAAAAATATTTTCATTACAGTCTGGTAACATTAACAAGCATTTTATCTGGCTATGTGACTCTGTCATGTAAAGTCGAGAGTCAGATTTTTGTTGCTATAGCCCTAGAAAAATATGAAGGAAGTGAAGGAGGATAGGTCCATAAGGCAATCAATACGGCTATGTCAGGTGAAACACTGTGGTGCCTGGGTGTCTAGGCAAGGTCAAACAGGAGGAAGGCCAGAGAAGGTCAGGGAGAATGAAGTTCCCATACCTCTGCCTGCTCAGCCTGCTCCCTGCATGAGGAAGTTCACTCCCTCCTTTACTTTTCCATGCAGGTAACCATCATAAATTAGTTTAAAATCCATCTACTTAGGGTGATATAAATGCTGAGGCAGATCTTATCATTTCAGTCTCTTATCAGAATTAATTCTTATTTTGGTTAAGTTTGAGGAACCCATGAAAGCTACAGAAGTTTTACATTATGCCAGCACAAACATCTACCCTTGATGAAAAAGGTTATGTGCAGCCATCACCTTATTCTTTACTGAAAGTGGTTAAGATAAATTACAGGATCCAAAAATGTTAATCAATTCTCTGCTCATGATTACTTTCTCATAGAAGCAATAGATCACTATTGTCTAATCCTGTTTGCATGAGGCATTCAAATTATGTCATGAGATTAAGGCCATAGTGAATACTGTGATTACCATGATATCATTAATAATCATTCACCTAGTGGCTGGGAATGACAGAATAGCCAAGAAAAGTAGTAAAATAAATAGTATTATTTGTTGGCCTGTAAAGCAATTGGATAACTTCTTAGGATTTTTAAGTAATCCATTAATATAAGCTAGTACTTAACAGTTATTTGACTCCATGTAACCATTGCTTAATTTCAGCACAACACTTGAAAGGGTGGGGAGTGCTGTGCTGCCTTGGTGCCAAATGTCGGTCACTGTATATTTTAATCAGTACCTCTTACACACTGGCACCAGTCATAATAAACAGTCTCAGTCACGTCCCTGCACAGCTGCCTTTTAGGAATTGTAAATCAGAATGCCATCTTTGCAGAGCCTTTATACGGTAATGTATCCATTTACACATCTTCACACATACAGGTACACGTTTATGTACATGTATTTTTGATGACTATATTTCTATACCTCTGCACTACAGAGAAATGGAGAAGGTACCTTGCCTACATTAAGGGAACTTCCAATTTGGGGTTGGGCAGAAAGAGTGGCAAAGGGAAAAAGAAGTTAAAGTGTACAGTGAAAAGATAAATGTGAAGTGATGGGAATAGGAGAGGATAGAGATGTTACAATAAGTGTGATTCACTAGGTTCTCACTAGTCCTGAAGCCAGACTAGCATGTCACTCAGTCTGCACAACTGAAGGAATCACTTTATAGGGATTTCTTTTACTCAGACCAAGCCTGTTCAGAATCTTATTCTTAGTAAAGTATCTGCCCTATATCCACATTATTGTTCATAAGCAGCATTTTGTTGTGATGCAGCAATGGTTTATTGAAGGCTTTGCTTTTTTTCTTGGAATTTCTTAAGATACTTTGCATTCTTTCATTCAATAGGCTTCAATATGGAGAGCTAGTAGAGAAGGATTATCATAGTTCAACAAGGTGAAAACCTAACTGAATCATTGATTGACCATTCAGATTTAAATGTCTTCCTCTCATTTGCACCCTTGTTTATACATCTGCTTTACTACTGCACATCTTTCTTTAGTTTGCTTTGTTTGTAAAGCCCCTTGGATTGTATCTGTACCCTAAAGAGGTCATGTGAAAATTCACATCAAAATGCAAGTGAAAGTCAAGGCTTTCTATGTTATTAGTGGTATATTTTTTTTTCCAGTAAGACTTGTTCATAATGATTGAAAGCACACACACAAGCAAGATGCTTGAGATTTTACAACTCTATTAATTTATACAACTTTTCAATTCTTATAGTTCTCAATTTCCTATGAATAGTATACAGCTTTGAAAAAATGTATAATTAAACACAATATTCATAAGTATCAAGGAAATAATTATTATGATTTTGCAAAATAAATATGTTCCCTTTTAGTGTAAATTAAGTTCTTGTTAATCAGCTATCATGGCTGTAGTGATAAACTGCAGAACAGTTTTCTCTTTTCATTCCAGATCATCCCTTAACAACAGCAATAAAAATAAAAAGAAATTATCTATACAGTTAAAGGATCTGACTGGTGGAGTTCTAACATGCAAGGAGCTGCCTAAAGTATCTCACAACATCTTGTTTTAAGTTTTGGTTCCCCTGCCTGAATGTGTTAAGTCTCAGACTCTAAATCTCACTCTGGTCAAATGATATTTTAGATTTCAATTTGAAAATAAACTTCAGTTCTTTAACATGACTATGGCTGGATGAATTAACATATGGTCAAATTTCATGGTCACTATTAACTCCACCTTTATGAAATACAATAATGTACTTATGAGCCATTGGACAGGTACCATTTTAGGGTTAGCACCAAACATCAATGTGAAATGAATGTGTATTTGTACATGCACAAAAATGCAGAAATTAGGGTGCATTTCTTCCCAGAAATGCAGTGTGATTTTCTTCCTGTAGTAATAAGCATGACTAGACTAAAGCCAAAACACAGTACAAGCTACTGGGATGAAAATTAACTCTATCCCAGATGAAACCAGGACACTAGAAGAACCAAATATCTATTCTTTGTATTTGCATCTGTGCAGAATGCATTTATGTCTCCTTTAAAATTTGCTATCTTAATTTGTTCTGTTATTCCTACATCAAAGAGAGAAACTATGGAAATAAGAAGACTGATGACTGAAAACATTTTATTCCAGTTGACTCATACTTAGTTTTGTTCATAGCTTTTGTGGTGGATCAAAGGCAAGCTGCAAGTATAAGGTTAAAACACACCATACATTCAAACTGCACTTAGAAAAATTAAAATCAGGCATATTCAAGTAAATTTTCAGTCTATTTTAACATAAGAACAATTTTCAGGAAAATTGTCATTCATTTTGAAAAAGCAAGACAAAAAAGAAAGCTGAGAAAAAGGAAAGCACACCCATAGTATCCATCTTTGGTTACCGCAGCCCCCTCAATATGCACTCCTGCTTTGTCTGGACCATCAGGTTGTCTTCAACTCTCCTTGCAATCCTGCCTGAAAGGTTACCAGCTTTATGCACTTTACACCTCTGGCTGTCTGCTGCTCCCACCTTCCTGTAGTCTCCTTTACAACCACTGACCCCCCGCAGTTCTCTAGAGCTCCTCATGTCTTTTGTGGTACAAGCACCTAGGCAGAACAACAAAAAAAAAAATAAATCTAGAATTTAACCAAAATGAACTTTCATTAAAGACTAAGGGCAGTTTGGTTACTGCCCTTACACTCTTATTATATGTGATAATCTCCCCTTCACTTTGAACAGGCCAATATTTTGCATAAGATGCGTCACTCATGAGGATGAGAACAACCAGGTTTACATCTCCCTAAACTTACTCAGCAATATGGGGTAGGGAGCTCTCTCACTTCCTCATTTGTGATCTGCAGATGTCAGGCTTATTGTCAACTTTGAGGATATGCTGGAACAGGGGTTTTTTCACTGTGAATTATTCCTCACGGGGCAGCTAAGAATGATTCTCCTGTCCTGCATCATCTCCTGTCTTCCTCCCACTCAGGAGTTGAGTTCTCTCTCAATCTCTCTCTCTTTCCTCCCTTCTCTCTCTCTCTCTTTCATTCTCCATGTGAACTCCAGAGGTTCCCCAAGCACAGGCTGAATTTCTTCTGTAAGTTTAGCAGTACAAGGTGGGTCCATGTAACAGCAATGTCAATGTCCATTCCCTTGTAAGAATTTGGTCCTCAGTATAGAGACTTTATTTGTGGAGAATTTGTCATATTGCACACATTTTCCAGTTAGTCCTGCTTTTAGTAGTAAGATAATAACATACAACATAGTGGGGATTTTCAGAGTTCAATATATTACAGACAAGTTCAGATCTGTGGCACAGCAAAGAAGTCTGGAAAATCCATATCTACCTATCTCTCCATCTATCTACCCATTTATCTAGCTAGCTAGCCATCCCCCTCTGCAAGACAAATTTCAGTTTCTAAAGAACAAAAGATCAGATATGATAGCTGCAATTTTGACTTAAAGGGATGGTTTTCACTATTTTTCATTTAATATTTTTTAAGCTGAACTCATGATCTCTTAAATAAATCATAATAGATAAGAAGTAAAAAGTCAGGTTTTATTTCATGGACTAATGAATATGATGTGAATGGCAGTTAATAGGTTCTTATCAATTAATTATACAGAATTTTCAAATTCCTTATAAAATTCATCAGAATCAGCAGTAGGCAGCTACTTTAACTTGAGAAAAATGTCCTTTTCCCAGTGAACAATTAATTCTAAAACAAAATGAAAAGTTTGCAAAGTCTGAAACAGTTTATTCATAATGCTGTTTAAAAGTTTAAAAGTCCTTGTCACTTGATAACCTACAGGGTTTAGATTTTTTGTGTGCTCTTATACATTATTAAGATGCAGTCTTGCTGGCATTTGCATATTGTTGGGTTTTAATCCTCATATACCTCATCTTGCTAACTGCATGCAAACAAATTGCAAGGAGATTCTCCATGTTGCAAAGAACATGCAATCTCATTATAAGATGATAGACAACAGATGGATGGAAGAAACAGATGGAGGAAGAATAAGGTAGCAATGAGATGATTATAATCAGCGTGATAAGCAGTGGTGCGTACCAGCAAACCTGCTGCCTAGCTATTATCTATGTGTGTGAGCATGCACGCAAAATTTACATAAATACCATTTGCATGATGTTAACTAGTTTAGAACGTCCAATATTGACAGTTTAGGACCACAAGAAATCAACTCAGGCAGTGAGATCTTGATGACCCTCAGGTAACACTGGGAGAAGTATTAGAGATGCTTGACTATACTAGTGATGAAAGGGTGGAAACAACTTGCAGTTAGCAGCTGGTTTGCTGAACATTTGCAAAGTGATCATTTCTACCTTACTGTAAATTACAAGGCGAGGAAGGAGTTCAGGTCAGGAAGACTCATTTCTAGGTTTTTTTTTCTTTGTTTTCCTTCTAAATCAAAGAAAATGACTACTAGAGTTGGATAAATGTGTCTTGGATAGGAGATATGCTACATAAGTTTGCACAGTCTGAAGGGCTTTATCGCTAAACATCTGAGGCCATTTTGTTCCCTTTTAAAACACAATTTCAAACAGATTATTCTACTCATCACAGCAGAATTATTTTGAAATAGCCTTGGGAAATATTCCATCCATGGTTTGGTTTGTTTGGTTGTTTTTTTAATGTCTTCTAATATTTAACACCTGAGCTTTCACAAATATTCAGGTGGAAAATATCAATGGAATATACAGTTGTATTTCATGCTCTTGCAGTTGCAAAGGGAGATGTCTAAAAGTGAAAATTTAAATGTAAATTTATATGAAGCAGATAATTCTGCATATTCATTTGATATCTGTGTGTTACACAAATAATTGTCAGAACAGTGAGCTGCAGCCACATTTAGCCTCATGACAGCTTTATTATCACAGGATAGCTGAACTTCAGAAAATGTTATGAAAATGACAAAGTTCTGCAAACTGCAGCACATATTTTTGTAATTATTTAAACATTGAAAGACTGCATCTAAAGCTTACTACAGAAATTATTTGCAAAAGATGTCCCATGCTAAAGTAGACTATATTCTTCTCAATGTGCCATTCAAGGAATTACTTGAAGGGTGCTTACTTGTACCTTTTTTTTTTTAATTCCTATACAAACATTAACAATATGCAATAATGAGGACATGAAACAGATCTTCTGGTGATGGAAATATTGCATTTGCATTTCCAAGAGGGATGGCAATAAATAGGAGAAGGTTTATTTTTAATTTTTCATACAATTATAATTCTAACTGCTTAAACAAATATATATTTCTCATGGGTACTTTAGGATTCTGAGTGTTAATGTTGTTAAAAATAATTTATTTTCTTATATTAAGCCAGGTTTTTCATTTTTAAAAAAAAAAAAAGCTGCACAGAAGCGGATTTCTAATCTAAATTAAAAGTAAACTTTTACAATTGATTATTATTAATATTCCATAATTAATGTAATTTGTTACTGGCAATATTGTATTTTTTTTCCTAAGATTCTTTAGTCAAAAAAATATTTTTTACAGTGAATTCAATTTTGCCTGTAGATATAGATATAACTGTGATTTTAACAGCCAAAACTACAAAGAAATAATTACTTTCAAGCAAAGGTATTCTTTAAGGATATGCCACTTTAATAAACTATTCACAGATTAACATGATGGGGACATGTTAACACCTACTAAGAACACAAAGGTATTAAGAAAGCTTTCTGTAAAAAAAAAAACCCAAGCCCATAGTTGCCTCTTTTACACATGCAAATGAAAGTAACTCAGTCATTCTGCCACTGTTACTTGACTTCGGTGAATTAAATAGAAAATTTTGCATACTTTAGCAGCCACTGATTTGAAGTAGGGAAAGCTGGAAGTTGTAAAAGGTGGCCCACACCTACCTTAACCATGTGAATAATTCTTTGACTACTTGCACCCAATTGTATTGAGTCTTTAAAAAGGTCCATAGCACTTCTGTAGACATGTAGGTTAATTAAATAGGCTCTTTAATGAAGCTTTCCATTTTTTGCCTGATATAGTTGCTGGATTATTACACTTGATGGATTTCAGATCCAGATGTCAGTCATTTGAAGTGAAAGATCATTAAAAGTATTAAAATTTAAGAAGACATTAACGTCAAAATTTTGCAATGTTCATGCAATTCCATTAAAATGAAAATTACTTTATTTTTAATTTAGTAGAATCCAAAGTAATAGGCTGTATTAGAAAACAGCAGCTTGTCTTACATTTGAAAAATTAAACCACTTTTACTACTTCATTACACTGAAATTTTGCTTTCAATTTTTTCAATATTTTTGTCCATTTACAACAGTACATATTAATATGACTTTTCAAATGCCTCTTGTACCCTAAACTCAGAGAAAATAATCTAAGAACTCATACCAAAGAAGAAAAAAAAAAAGGAAAAAGAAAGGAAAAAAGAAGAAAAAAAAAGCTAAAAACAGAAAAAGAAAGTAGATAAATGAAAAACAGTAAGGATAAAAAAGATAAAAGAGAAAGACAGGGACAGAAACATTCCTGATTATTCAATTTTATAGAAATATTCATTGTACAAGAGACTGTTGTAGCTTTTTAATTCCAGCTGCTAATAGGGTTTGAATATGCATTGCTGAAAGAGATGATTGCCTTCTCTATGAAGGGGATACAATGCTATAAAGCATTCCAACATTTTCAGATTATGTTGAAGAAGGAAGAGTATTTTTAGTTGAAGCAATATACCTTTCTGCTCTTCAGTGATGGTTTAAGAACTAGTGGGATTTTCACTGTTCTCTACCTATCTAGTCCTTGCCACCAGATCAAATAAATCCCAAGTCCTTCCGGATCAAGGAACTGAAGTGGAAAGGAGCAGTGTCTTTGTTCACAATATCTCTGTCATATCGCTATAAATGAAGATCTTAGATTAATTTCCGAGTGCTGCTGAGACAGACTAGAATCTTGAATGCCCTTTAGTAAGCAACACACAAAATATCTGAAGTTGCTCAGTCATAGATCTGTCATAAATTTGCTTCTCAGATATTTATTATGCTAAATTTCATAAAGTAATCAAAATATTATGTTGATTGTTTCCATTATTCACAAGAGTCTAATATCAGTTGCAGTTAATTTAAACTTGATTTTCTATTTCAAATTTCTTGAAGAATCCTCATCTTTTGAGTACCTGAAAAAAGAGATTGAAGGTTATAGAGACTTCTTCATGTGGTTTCCACAAATTAAAACACTGTAAATATTACTGATATTTTAAGAATTTGTCAAGTTTAACCAGC
The DNA here is from genome assembly GCA_002631895.1 of Agapornis roseicollis. Lineage (NCBI taxonomy): Eukaryota > Metazoa > Chordata > Aves > Psittaciformes > Psittacidae > Agapornis > Agapornis roseicollis. The sequence continues at coordinate 35,324 of NDXB01010054.1, forward strand.
ACAAACTAACTCAATTTGAAATATTTGGTAGCTTATAGTTTTGCTGACTAAACTGTTTATATGTCATTTTCATTTTCAGCCAGCTGTCAATCAGCACCCTGAGGTCCTTTTCCACTGATCAGCTTTCCAGCCTCTCTTCTCCAAGACCGTTGTGTTGCATGGAGTTGTTGTGGCTCAAACACAGGACCCAGTACTTTGACTTGTTGAACCTCATATCACTGTCCACAGCCCATTTATCAAGCCTGTTCCGACTTCTCTACAGAACCTTCCTATCATTCAGCAGATTAACACTCCCAGCCAACTTGCTGTCCTCCACAAATTTACTGAGGGTGCACTCAATCCCTTCATCCAGATCATCAATGAAGATACTAAACAACTCTGGCCCTAACACCAAGCCCTGAGGGACATCACTAGTGATTGGTTGCCAACCAGATGTGATGCAATTTACCACCATTCTTTGGGCTCAGCAATTTAGCTAGGTTCCAGCCCAGGGAAGAATATACCCATCCAGGCTATGAGAAGAAAATTTGCCCAGGAAAACACTGTGGTAGACATTGTCAAATGCTTTACCTAACTCTTTTCTCTATATATTTTTTTAAATTTGAGATTATTGTAGTTATTCCAGATTAATTTGAAATATAAATCTGATTTTCCTATTCTAAGCAGTAGCATCATATGTTCTCTTTTGTTATTGTCAAATCGAACAGACACACAAACAGCTAAACTTATTTGTTGTCAGGTCTAAATGCTGACAGGTTAGGAAGATGCTTGGTCAGTGCCAAGAGTCATGACACCTAACAGTTAAATGTCTCAAATTCTTAACACTGAGTTAGGCTCTCAAGATGCTTATATATTGTTGCTGAGTACCTAGGAATAAAACATACATCTGATATATCAAGCAAAGAAATGACCAGGTAAAACAATAAGGCCAAATCTATAATTCTCTCTTTACTGGACCCTTCTGTAACTGTAGACTGTAAGACACCCATGGGAAACTGAAAATGCAGATTCCTTCTCAGCTTAGACACTTAAAGCATGCCACTGAAAAAAGTTGACAAATACTTACTTTTTATGGAAAAATAGTATGGAAAAAAAAAAAAAAAAAAGAGGGGTTTGTGGGGGGATGGCGGCC
>NDXB01010055.1:3948-15681 GCA_002631895.1 Agapornis roseicollis
CCCCCATCTCCACAGTGCTAGAGCCCAGCACCTTCCCCTTATTATAGCTCAATAAAGTCCCTTTAAAGTCCCAGTTTGGTCCACACCAGCCCCAAATCAACCCTTGCAGGAAGAGAAGCCCCCAAAACTGAGCCCACACAAAGGAATAACTGCTTGGCAGCCCCTCCATCCCTGGTCTTTTGCCCTATTTTCACCCTGTCCATGCAGGGATAACCTGCCTCATGCTCCCTCTCTGCCCCTGCACCAAGCTGGGTTTGCAGCCTTTCCCTAAATCCCTGGTTTTCTCCTTAAATCTCACCCTGAGGGGAGATCAGAGGGAATTTCATTCCTGACAGATCTAAGGAATGGGGGAAAAGGTTTTTTGGGATGGGGAGAACTGAATCCTGGAGGTGGGAATTGAGCCGTCTGGAGGAGCTTTGTTATCCCTATTCCCTGTTAACCAGGATGAAGTGGGAAAACCCCCTCAATCCAGGTGAAAGGGGGCCCATGGGAGCCTTGCCGGAATAAAGGAGCATCATGGCGGGGGGGGGACCCGCGCTGCCTTTGCCCCCAGTGCACAAAGCCCCGCCCGGGCTTGTTCTGGGAGCAGGATTCCAAAGGTTTTCCAGGGTTTGCCTCTGTGCAAGCGGGGCTGAAGCCGCCGGAGCCGGTTCCGCATCCCCAGGCCCCAGGCGGGGTGCGCGGCTCTTACCGGGGGCAGCAGCACCGCCAAGCGGTGCCGTGGGGGGAAGAGGCGCCCACGGCCCCGGTACCTCTGGGTTTGACACCTTGGTTCGCTCTCACATCACAAACCGGTGCCAGATCCCCCCAGACACCACGGGAACCTTTCCATCACCAAACCCGGCTCCCCCGGCCCATGAGGGCCCAGCGAGCAGGTTGGTGCAGAGCACCTCTTAGGGAAGAGATTGGCTGCCCTCTGTCCCCATCAGCATCACCTTCCTCCCAGCTGCTTTGGGATGACGCTTCCAGCCTCTCTTTTCTTGCAGGACACAGGAATTCCCCCGATTCCTTCACAATCTGCACAGGGGAAAGAGTTCCCCCAGCCCCTCAGAGCTCAGCTCAGGCTCCCCTGTTCTCCCAGGTTCAAGCCATTGCCCTTGGCCTGGCCCTACAGGCCCTTGGCCCAAGCCCCTTTCTCTCCAGGTTCCCTGCAGCCCCTTTAGGCCCTGGAGCTGCTCTCAGGTCTCCCCTTCAGGAGCCTTCTCTCCCCCAGGCTGAACAAGGACACAGCTCAGCACTTCCTGAACCCAGTGTCCTGGCACCCAAACGCAGCGAACATCAGGGCATCAGTTATGGGCACAGTGAGCTGAACCTATGGGTTTGGGTGGAAAAGTGAGTTGGTTTGGGGTTCTCTTGTAGGACACATGAGGTCTTGTCCCCTGTGACACGCAGGGAGGAGAGCCTGGGGTTAGCACAGCGCAGGCAAACCTAAAGGTGCCACAGAGTAGCAAAGGTTCCCAGAGGTCCTAAGGAATCAATAGGGATTTTTAGCTCCTTTATGCTTCACTTCCTTGCAATGGATTCAGGTGCTGGCTTTAAGTTTGGGTTCAAACTAAAACAGGGGAAGTTCAGGTCTAATGGCAGGGGTCCCTGCCCATGGCAGGGGTTGGAGCTGGAGGAGCTTTAAGGTCCCTTCCAACCCAAACCAGGCTGGGATTCTCATCCATTCATTCGCCATCACGTCACAGGTACGGGTTGGGGCAGGCCATTGTGGCTGCCCTGAGAGATCCCTGCTCTGGTGGTGTTGGCACTGAGTGTGCTCTGCCCCTTACATGTGCGAGGTGAACGGTCTCAGGATGGCCACAGCTGGGTGATGAACTGGCCAGGCAGGGCTGACTTCTCTCTTGGTGATGTGCTAGAAAACACGGAGACCCCAAGCTCCCACTTCACGTTATAGGGAACTGGGTGGCTTTGGTGGCAGCTGAAGGACCCGTGGGCCTGTAAGGAGCTGGGGAATGGTTGGGAGTGAGACCTGAGCGCAGGCACTAAGCGACACTCCTCCCTGGGGTTACACATAGCTCTATGCCAGGTGCTGGCTGTTACTCGACTTCCTGAGCATTAATCACAGCAGGAATCCATCCCAAAGCAACCCAGCCCCACCAGGCCAGCCCTGCTTCCACCCATCCCCATCCCATGCTCCCCAGGCTGCCCCTTTCAGGCCGCTTCCCTCCTGCGGGTTTCCTTACCCCAGGTCCAGCAGCACAAGGAGAGCTCTGCAGTGACCCCATTGCTTCGGGCAGCCCGTGTGGGGACAGGGCTTTGCTTTCACCCATGAGCACCATGGCTGGGACACGCAGCCTTGCTCTGGGTGCTGCTGGCCGGGCACTTCAGCTCAGTTAGGAGAGAGCAGCCTGGGCTCTGCTCCAGCTGTGTGAAGCTTGGCCAGCAAAACCAAGGTGTGAGTGGAGCTGATGCCTTAGGAGGAAGCCTTGTGGTGCTCAAGGATTAACCCCTTGTGATGCCAGGAGCCTGGATGAGGTGGAGAGGAGCCACCCTTCCTTCCCCTCTATGCACAGGAGCGAAGGGTTTGCGCCCTTGGTTGCAGCTCAGAGTAAAGATGAAGGGGTCACTGTGGTTATGTTTTAGCATCTTCAAGAGGCTTTGTACAAGAGGGCAAAGCCCAAGGGCTGCCCTAACCTTAGCAAGCAGCAGACAAAGACCTCAGTGTCCTCTGGAAGGTGAGTAATGAGCGGTTGCATCATGTTTAGAGCAAGTGTGAGCATGAAAGATGTTCTACCTCTTGATTTAAAGCACAAGAACCATGCTGCAGACACTGAGCATCCACAGGAGTATTCACACCCCCTGTTCACCAGTTTCTTCAGGGGAAGAACCAATCTTGCAGCTAAATCTTCAGTGCCATGGGTTAGTGGTGGCCTTGGCAGTGCTGGGGAGCAGCTGCACTGGATGAGCTTAAAGGCCTTTTCCAACCCAACTGATTCCATGATCCTATGCCGGCCATTGCCACAGGACTGTGGTTGTCCCACATTGGAGCCTGTGTGAACGAAGATGGGGAGTCTCTGATGGCTTGAGCCCAGCCTTGGGCAGCTCAGAGGCTGGGGAACATTCTGTTCCTTGGGTTGAAATCAGGGGTTTATGGCCAAAGTTGTTACAGGGTCATAGAACCCCAGCCTGGTCTGGGCTGGAAGGGACCTTAAAGCTCCTCCAGCTCCAGCCCCGGCCCCGGGCAGGGACCCCTTCCATTGGAGCAGCTTGCTCCAAGCCCCTGTGTCCAACCTGGCCTCCAACACTGCCAGGGATGGGGCAGCCACAGCTTCTCTGGGCCATCACCCTGGGCCAGCGCCTCAGCACCCTCACCGAGATGTCCCCAGCCCTGCCTAAGAGCTCCTTGCTCATCCCTGCAGACCTCCTGACGTTCCTGCCTCACTTCCTCTTTGTCAGGATGCTCCTGAGCTTGGAAGAGGAGATCCTTGGATATTATCCAGCTTTGTTGGGCCCCTCTTCCCTCCAGGAGAACAAGTGGATGTCTTAAGCAAACAGGTCCTGAATAACTCTGGCTATTGCCACCGAGTCAGAGATGCTCAGCTCTCTCCATCAGCCCCTCCTGGCTGCAGGCACTGATGAGCAGCACCTCTCCTATTAGGAGACTGAAAAGAGAGGAAAGATGTCATAAATGGGAACTTGTCATTTTATTCTTGGTTGCTTGAGGAATTTTTTGCCTTTACATTGGAAACTTGGACTCGACCATTTCATCATCTCACCAGCCTTGTGTTGTTAAGCAACCTAACAGGGATTTGGATTTGAACCAAAAGGGACGTTTTTCGCCCCACATTACCACAGGATGCACTTTCCTAATACATATTTATCCAACAGGACATGCATGTTGGGCAGGGGAAGCTTTTCTTGGAAGAGACAACACAAAACCTTTATCCCATCGATCCCAGGGATGCATCCCACAACCAGCATCTCTTGGGCTTCTCTGAGCTTCTTGGCAACTTCACATTTAAACACAGTAATCACAGTTATCCACAGACAATTCCCTAGAAAGCAGGATCTTGAGCTTTATTCTCTATGACACAGCACAGCAGAACACAAAGCAACAACACAGGAGGGTGTGGGGACTGAACCTAGCCAAACATGAACACACAGTTTGTTCCTGGTCACCATTAAAGTGCATTCAGCTCCACCTCAGCTCTTCGACCTTGTGCTGAGGCTGTTTGCCCCTCTCCCAAGGCTGAGCCCCATGGTGGTGGCTGGGGGAGCACGAGATGTTGCAGGCAGGAGGCAAACTGCCCTCATTAGGTCACAGCATGAAGGATGTTGGGAGCCCTGAGTTAGCTCCATGCCACGTTAGGCAGGGGATTTCATAGCATTTGCTGTCATTCAGAGAGATTTGTTCTCATCACAGTGTTAAGACTTATTATGGGGCATGAGGGAGCTCCATCCCCTTAGTACCAAGTACCCTGTGAGTTCCTACCTTCAGACAACATGTAATGTCTGGAAGGTAGGCGATGATTTGGGCTCTGCTCATACAAACGTCACCCTGAAGGTTTACATCACCAAAGGACAGAGCTGCTGCTGTGCCTGCTGAAGTCACAGGATTCAAGCACAACACACAGCAGCACATGGCTGGCTCCTGCTGCCAACCTCTGGAGAGGCTCCAGCACTGAGACAGATGCTCAGAGAGGGGGGAAACGCAAGTAAGAATCTCAAAACCCAAAGGCAGAGCCCCCCCTGCCTTGTCTGTGTGGGCACACACCACTGCTGCCCAAGGGACATGCCTCGCACTGGGCTTCGTGCACAGCAGCTCTGCCCCTTCCTGCACACAAACCCAACCACAGCGGCTCAGAGCGAGGGGAGCAGTACAGCCTGGGACCAGCCATCTGCAGGGCAGCAAGTTTGGACGTGCAGAGACCTGCTTCCTGCTGGGCCCTGACAGTGAGCCACGGTGATCCCCCAGAGCAGCACTGCAGGAAGAGCTGGCTCACCTTCAGAGGGCAAAGCCAACCCTGCACTGGCAGGAGTTTGTCCTCGCTGTTGGTGCGGAGCCAAAGCCTTCCTTATGCTCCTGGGAAGTCAGTAACCAGCTGCAGGGCCTCTGATTAGTCCTGAGCTTCCTGGGGACTTCATTTGCCTCCAGCTATAGCATACAGGTCTCTCAAACCTTGTCCCTTGGCATTAGGTAGCTGTCATTTGAGTTATTAACACAGAGGGATCCACTGCAGAAACACAGATGTCTGTATCTAAGGGTATCACCTTCAAATCCCTTTGCAGTCAGCAGAGACAGGCATTCCAGAGGCATATTGTTTCATCCCAGCACTGGCATCTAAAACAGGACAGATGAATCATGCTCCAGAAGTATCTGTTTCTCCTCACTGACTGCAAAGGGAGCCTGGTGAGATCACACACAGATGCCTTTAGGCTAAAGACAGGTAAAATTAGGCAAGGTTAATCCTGCTGCAAGAGTGGGTGCTAAAGCCTTAAAGACAGTGACAGTCTAACAGATCACCAGGAGACATTCCAGCTGCTACAGTGCTACACGCTGCCTGAGCCTGTCTTTGCCCACGGAGAAGAGGAAGCGCTGCCTCATAAATACTATTTACAGCAGTTTGCTTAAATTACAATGGGGGGGGGGGGGGGGAAGAAGGGAAAAGAAGAGGGAGGGTGAAGTAAATCCCCTCCGGGTTTATAAATCCTGTGCCAATCATCCCAGCTAAACCTGTCACCCATAGCTCTAANGGAGGTAGAAGAGAAAGAGACCGATACTTCACACTGTGGGAGCTGAAGGCGTTGTCCCTCCCGGGCCCCTTACCCTGTCAGTTGTAGGACAGGTACTGGATTAACCGTGGAGGGATATTGAGCTTGGCGATCTTGTCGAGAGCCCGCTGCCCGGCTGCTTTCCTCACTGTAACCCTGCAGAGCTGGGACAGGCTCAGGGGTGTTTCTGGAGGGAGACAAGAGGATCCAGAGTTAGAGCTGCAGCTCAGGAGCTGCCTGATCTTCCCACGGACCTCCCAGGGGTTGATGCCCGGTATTGATCCCGTTGGGATCACAAGGTTGGCTCTGCTTGCAAGTGCTAAAGGAAGGCACTGCAGAGTCATGGCTGTGGTCTCTCCGGGCTCATCCCAATGTAAATCCCACTAGGAATAGTGAATATAGGTACACTGCACTTCTCCCAGCTCCCTCCCTTACCTGCATCCCCCCGAGCCCAATGGTGACAACTGGCTCATCCACTCTGATCCACGGGGATCTAAGACTTTCATATGTCCCTTAGTGATGCTGCATTAAGCCTCAGCAACACAGTATATAGGAACAAACCCTACTTCCAACACTTCTCTACAGCTGTTTCTCCATCTAAGGACCACATTAATCCTTTTTGCTCAGCACTCTGCTGACAGCAAAAAAAAAAAGCTCCAGGAGTTGATGCTCATGCATGGATGCAGAGGTACAATCAGGCACATCGCTCTAGTCTAGTCTAGTCATCAGTCACAGAACCCCAGACTGGTTTGGTTTGGAAGGAACCTTAAAGCTCCTCCAGCTCCAATCCTTGCCACAGGCAGGGACCCCTTCCACTGGAGCAGCTTGCTCCAAGCCCCTGTGTCCAACCTGGCCTTGAGCACTGCCAGGGATGGGGCAGCCACAGCTTCTCTGGGCCATCACCCTGGGCCAGCGCCTCAGCACCCTCACTGTAAAAAAAACCCCATTATTCCTTATAGAAGGATAAAGTATTTTCTGCCTTTACAAACCTTTCTGTGGTGAGCACCCTATAGCCCCTTCTCCCTCTGACTTTATCCCCTGTAGCAGCCTCTCCCCTGAATTCCTCATTGCCCTCACTGCAGTGAGGCTGAGGACATTGCATCCTACGTGCCTGTAAATACTCCCTGTATCTTGCCAGAGTTTGCTGCCCCCTCTCAACCCAGCTGGCAGAACTGCACGTGTAGTGCTTCTCAGCACAGCCTCTTGTAAAAGTGCCGTGACAGATTTAGTAAGTTTGGGGTTTTTTTCCCTTTTTACTCGTACCATTAAATTTAGAACTAGATCCAGGACAGATGCAGATCCTGGAGGCTGGTGATTGTGGAGGCTGCAGGGGATGGCAGCTTCTTAGGACTCACGGGACTAAAAGACATCTGGAGAGGGGCTTGGGACAAGGGCCTGTAGGGCCAGGCCAAGGGCAATGGCTTGAACCTGCCCCAACAGGGGAGACTGAGCTGAGCTCAGGGGCAGAAGCTGTTCCCTGTGAGGGTGCTGAGGCGCTGGCCCAGGGTGATGGCCCAGAGAAGCTGTGGCTGCCCCATCCCTGGCAGTGCTGGAGGCCAGGTTGGACACAGGGGCTTGAAGCAAGCTGCTCCAGTGGAAGGGGTCCCTGCCTGTGGGAGCAGGGGTTGGAAGTAGAAGCTCCTTTCCAGCTCAAACCATTCTGAGTCTATGACTTCCAGAATCACCTACTGCAGTGGCATTGAGCAGTGGTCTGCAAATGTTTAGGATGATCTGTGAATTACTCCTCTGAGGTCCACTGCGGGTAACCAAGACAAAGGCTGATTTAAAGCCATCCTCAAAGGTCTCCTCCAAACTGAGTGCAGCTACGGCTTAATGTGCTCCCCTCCCCAAATAAAATGAGTTTTCAACTGGGTCATTTCCTTGACCTGACTTACCCATCAAAGCATAAACACCCATGCTGACACATGAGAGGGACCGCAGTTCAGTGAGAGCATGACTTGGACCATCTTATCCTGTCATTCAACCACGGCTTAGCTAGCCAAGGCCAACATTTGCCACAAAGAACTCTATACCTTCCTAGGAAGATGATCAGGGATCTACAACTCCAAGTGGGCTGAGAATCATGTAAAGGAGCTGGCAGCCACTGAATTCCAGGGGCAGGGAATCATCTCTTACTTACTTTCATAGTACTCAAAGCACTTTGCTGTGGGACTGCTGCTCCAAGTGTAATCCGATGGCTTCTTCCCACGGTTGTCCCTTGCATAGATGTTTCCTCCAAACTCGATCAGCATCTCCACCAGGTCTACGTTCTTCACCTTGGCTGCGTGGTGCAGGGCCGTCTCATGAAGTTTAGCAGCATTCACATTAGCCCCTGAGGATGGAAAGGAAACCAAAGCTGCTCATGAAAGCCTCGCTTGACCCAGACTTAAGGAGTGGCTTGACTGGAGGAAAGAAATGCTGCTAAAACACACACACGCAGCTAGAACAAGATCCAAACATAACAGCAAACAGGAAGCCAACCAATGAACACGTTCTCAGTGCTGGCAACACAGGAGTTTTCTTCTCTGGCTTCATGTTTTCCTTGCAGAGGAAGGATTTGAGTCCATGTTATCGGGTAAATAAGCTGCTAAGTGTGAAGTTCAGAACTGCTTCCTGAATCTGTGCTGTCCAAAGCCATTCCCAGTCATTACAATGGAGTATTCCCACCCAGGATAAACCCCTTTTTCATCTTTTTAACAGAAATACCTCAGCCCTATGGGATGCTGCATCTCACCACCAGACACTGCTGCAGGAACAAGTTTTAGCTACACACATATTTGCTAAGGAAGTTTGGCTTTTATAAGCTTAAAGTAAAATGTCTTCTCATTCCCCCACAACTGCTTGTATTTTATCAGCTGACTTGTTTAGCAGAGGTGAGATGAACCTCACTGAATCCAAACAACTGACTTTTAGACATGTGTGGCCACAATGAACTCCCATTACAATAACCAAGGAGAAACAGGTGTTTCTGGGGAATCAACTAATGGATGCCCAAGACAGGGAACTGGAGTGGCTAGAACCAAACTACCTTAGATGTGTGATTTTAGACAACCACTGTAATGAACCAAATCCCCATTCCTGAGCCAAATCTCCTCCTAGTAAACACAAAGACAAGAAGTCCAACTCCAAATCCCCCCCAAGTAAGCAGCAAGAAAGCTGGGATGTGAAACCTGGAGCACAGAGCATGAACATCCTAACACACTCACCTGGGCTTTACACTAAGCAGATCCTCCTGAGGTATGAAGTGACTTCATCTCTGGTTTTCTGTGCAACATCAAACCTTAACATCTCTGCCAAACACTTATGCAGAGCCACATGACTCTTCTACCAAAGATGAAAACATGCCCACCAGTTGACAGCACTTTTGGGAAGATGCTGAACCCTTGCTGAAGAATTCTGAACTTCATTAAAACAAGAGAATAGGAATATCCATGGGAACATCACAAACTGGATATTGACAGACATACACTGAAAAGAAACGCTTAAGCATTAAGCTTTGCTTAGGGAAAGGCAAAACCTTTCACCTTTCTCATCTAGATGATGCTGTGAATGAATAAGCTCTTTGACAAGAACACTGCTGAGGAGCACTGAAGGAGATGCTGCTCACACCATCACCACCATCTCCTGTCCACTCAGAAGCAAACCCTGTGGCTGTCATACCTGCCTTGAGCAGCAGCTTGGCACAGTCCAGATGCTCCCTAGCACAAGCCACATGTAGAGGAGTCCCGAAATGGCAGTCATGAGCCTCCAAATTGGCACCGACGTCAATGAGGAGCTGCACACACTCAGAGCTACCTTTAGAAAGGGAAAATGCAAGTGAGAAGAAAGGATCCAACTCAAATGGCAGCACGTGGCATGCTGAGATCTGCCTGACCCACAAACAGCCTGTTTAATGTTTGGGATGACATCTGCAAACTAGAAATGCTTGTGAGCCAATACAACACATTGTAGGACCAAGACTGAGATCAGGACATGAGAAACAGAGTCACATCTGCGTGGCACTGAGCCAGGGCTAGTAGGTCTCATAGGGAGTCACAGAGTCATGGACTGGTTTGGGTTGGAAGGGACCTTAAAGTGCCTCCAGCTCCAACCCCTTCCACTGGAGCAGCTTGCTCCAAGCCCCTGTGTCCAACCTGGCCTCCAGCACTGCCAGGGATGGGGCAGCCACAGCTTCTCTGGGCCATCACCCTGTGCCAGTGCCTCAGCACCCTCACAGGGAACAGCTTCTGCCTCAGAGCCAGGTCAAACAAACCTGAATCCAAGCGTTTGCACTAAATCCCTGTTGTTCATGGAGCTGNGCCAGCGCCTCAGCACCCTCACAGGGAACAGCTTCTGCCTCAGAGCCAGGTCAAACAAACCTGAATCCAAGGGTTTGCACTAAATCCCTGTTGTTCATGGAGCTGGTTGGACTGATTCTGCCCTGGGTGGATCAGGTCCCTTTCAAGACCACTCCAGCTTGACTTTTCCTGATGCTAATGATACAACTTAACAGAAAGCAGGCAGTCACCACTATCAAGCCTTATGAAAAAGGATTAACAAGGAAAAGCTAAGCAAGAGCTCACAGCTACTTATTTAAGTAACTACCTGTTGGCCAAAATGTTCTCTCAGCCTTCATAGTCAAAGGGAAGCACTTTCCAGACCAGCATATAAGAAAACCAGTGAAGGGGGTGAGAGGAGATGTTATATCTTACAAAGAGGAAACTGAGGCACAAAATGAAGAAGAGATTTGGTCACAATCATCTAATGGGGATGTTGCTGCTCCCACATCCATGTTTTCCCACTGTTGCATGTCTGCAAGTGGAAGTTCGGGGAGGAATTACACTTAAATAGCCCTCTGCTGCCCCTCCTGCCTCTGCTGCTGTTACAGCCACCCCTGATGCTTCCTCCTGCTCCATAACCCACATCCAAACATCCAGAAGCTTAAGCAGAGGATGGGGGAGCAGAGAACGGCTGCACACTAGGCTGGAACATCATTTTGGCCTCTGCAGTTTTCTCTTGTCCTGGCACCTTCTTCCCACCTGAGAGCCTCCTCCACTGATGCTGAAGCAGGAGAGCTCTAGGACAGAACTACCCAATTAACATGGTCTCATGTCTTAATCAGAGCAATTTACTCCATCTCTGCTTGGATCAGAGGGGAAGGATGCACACTCCTCTCTGCTCACAAGAGCAAAGCTACTTGTTTGCTGATGGTTTTCTAACAGAGCACCAAGAAGCTGGTGTTTATCAGCCTAAGATCTTCTCCTGTGTCTGTCATGTGGGATAAAAGCACCCAATATATGGCTTTATTCACCCAACACCACAGCTCTTTGCATAGGGAATTCAACGGGAGATGTGGGAGGGATGCCTGCATAAGGCTGATGCATTTGCAAGCTGCAATGGTCTGATGAGCTTCAGGTCAATTTAAGATACTTGGCATATGCTTATTTCTCTGCCCCAAGCTGCAAATAACCATGCAAAGATAAGACCATGAGGGCTTACCATTCATGCAGGCTTCGTGGAGAGGAGAGGCTGTGAACAGGGGAGGGTTCACCTTGGCACCATGGGACAGCAGCACTCTGACACACTCTATGCTACCTGAGGCACAAGCGTCGCAGAGAGGAGTGCTGCCATCGATGTTCCTGGCATCCACCTTGAAGGCAGATAAAAGATGTTAGGAACCTGCAGGCTGCTCTATGGTTTCACCTCTTCTAACCCTAGAAGTACTCTGGGCTAGGAAAGACTTGCTTGTCACTGCCAGCAACCTGCTTTGCACAGTTCCCATCACTCTCAGGAAGGGCAACATCAGCAAGTGTGATGAAAACACCAAGCTGTGTGGTGGGGTCAACATGCTGGAGGGAAGGGATGGGATCCAGAGGGAGCTGGGCTGAAGGGGTGGGAACATATGGACCTTACGGAGTTCAATAAGGCCAAGTGCAAGGCTCTATGTGCACCCCGAGAGTGGGAGCAGCAGCTCAAGGAGGGGATCCTGCCCCTCTGCTGGGCTCTGGGGAGACCCCCCTGCAGCCCTGCTCCAGCTCT
>NDXB01010058.1:0-18464 GCA_002631895.1 Agapornis roseicollis
CTTGCACTTGGCATGGTTAAACTTCATGAGGTTGGCATCAGCCCACCTCACAAGCATGTCAGGCTGCAACAAGAAGCTTTTATCACTGTGAAGCTTCTTAAGTCGAACAAAGGAGACTCCCACCCTGTTATGATACCTACTAAACTTCAGACTGCTGAACAGCAATACAGCTGCCCCCTTGTTACATGTACAGTGGGGTATTCAGTGAACCTTTTTATGGCTAGCATAGATGTACCTGCTTAGACTTACCAGTATGCCTAGTGTCTACATTGAAGTCTAGTTGCTTGCTATCTGGCCTTGAAGTAGTCCTAAGAAGTCTTTTTGGACAAGAGGTGTACAACTTGCCTATCACACAGATGTTTTCAGAAAAACTCCCTGCATTTAAGGTGGCCTTAAACAGGAGAGAGCTTACTTCAGGAAACTTGCCCCTAATAAGCAGTTTATAAAAGTGGCATTTAGCAGTTTTGTTAACATAGCTGCTGTATTAGATATTACATGGAAGAACCAGCTGAGTGATGTTTAAAGTTGTCATCATAGGGGAGTAAGCTACTATCAGAAAAAAATAATTATTGTCTTGCTTTGACAGTACTTTGGGTGAAATCAGACTTGCTGTAAAGCATTGTCAGCTTGCAACACGCTGTAAGGCTGCAGTATCCATTATGTTTATTGAGCACTGCACTTGTTAGCAGGCAGATCTCTTGGGGCAGAGTTGAATTTTATTGAATTGGATTCTTTCCCATAGCTCATTTATTTTTAACTCCACAGATAAAAAAAATCGAGTAGGTCTTCAAAGACAAATTATACAAACTGTCACCTGTCCAAATGAGCTCTGTCCTGCTGGCTTTCTTGATAGAACCCAAATGACTCTTTTGTGGAGATCTGTTATGATAAGCAAACGCATAATGACTTGCATCTCTTCTTTTTGTGCAGTGGGTTATCATTGAACAGGGATGCTATGCATACTCCATGGTGGTGGTGCCACTCTATGATACACTGGGAACTGAAGCTATAACGTACATTGTGAACAAAGGTAGGACATTTTTAATACTTCAGCGACTGAATGCTTGAGTGCAGAGCTGACTGAGGGCAGAACTGTAGCCTTCTTCAGAGAAGTCTTCCGTTACATGTTCTGAAGTATGTATGGATCTAGCCTAAAATTGTCATACTGACAATGTCATTCTCTTTCATCAGCTGACTTGTCATTGGTTTTCTGTGACAAACCTGACAAGGCCAAACTTCTGCTAACCAGTGTGGAAAAGGGCAAAACTCCAATACTCAACACTATTGTTATTATGGAGTCTTTTGGCATGGATCTTGTGGAACGTGGCAAAAAGTGTGGGGTGGAAGTCTTCAGCATGAGAGAAATAGAGGTAAGCATGCCTAACATACATTACTGCTTTCATCCCATTTACTTGTGGAGGAAGATGACTGTTGAACAGATTTTTAGAACTGTGAACAGAATGTGGTGAATTAGTTTCAAAATACTCAATTCTCTCTTGGATTGAGGTTTAGACAAAAATGTATGAAAGAAAGCAGCTTGCTAATAATATATAATGCTCAAAATGTAAAAGTGTGTATGCCAAGATTGCAGAATGAAAGCTTGTTAACATAGTCCAGACTGAGCATTTGATCTGAGTGTTAAGGCTTGCCCATGATACATGATAATTATATACTGTGACTAATACTTCAGAAATACTGTTTCAAAAAAGAGCCTGTGTAGGTTTCAGTCTTGTGAAAAATGGTAGTTTCCCCTGTACAGTGATTCTCCAAAATATTTTATGGGGAGGAAGAAAATGGCAGTGAACTGTTCCAGGGGAAGTTTATGGTAACACAGGGGTATGAGACTGCCAGGCTTGGCGAGTAAAAACCGTTTTGCTTAGCCACCTAATGTTTAAGTCTTGGTTTTGCTTGTAGTTAGTTTGTCTGCATGAACATCTTATGCAAGTTTATTTTATGACTTCACTTGTTATTTGAAGAATTCTGTCCCATGATCGTCATGCATAAAGTGTGTATCTTTACTGTGAGACTGTGAAACAGGGCTTAACCTAGTTCTAGCTAGGACTTCTGGTGAGGGCTTGGTTCACTAGGACTTAAGTATCTCCAAGTAAGTGAGCTTGTCTTGTGCAGGTGTCAGTAACTGGTGTGGAATACCTGATTTCCCTGAACTTGTTTCCATAGCAAGTCTTAACTGCTGTGTTAACAGGGCCACCTTCTGGTAAAGATAAAAAAATACAAGCATGTCTTTGAAAGAGGTTAACTATCATAGCTAGCTAGCCCCATCAAAATCAGGTTGAAATGGGGCTAAAAACATTATGTGGAGAAGTGACTTTACAGCTCACTGGCAAAAAGGTTTGGTTAAGCTTGGAAACAGATTGGCCCAACTGCAAGTTGGTACATGATAATTGGCTTCTTTCCTTGATTTAACTCGAGTTTTTTGCAGAGGAAGGTGCTTTTCATTTGATCTTCCAATTACGGAAAAACAAAACTGAGGATGAATGTTGCCTTGAAGTTAGAAATTTAGATGCTTATGTAGTGATGACCAGTAGTACTTTGTAGCTCTTACTTTACAAAAATGCTTGATGTTTGGATTTAATGCAGTAATAGATGTTCCAAGAGCCTCTTGTCTAAATCTTGTCTAAAGTTAGGCAAGCTTAAACATTTCTAATAGTGTTTCTGTGAGCAGGAGTAAGTTTTTTCATGCTTTTTCTTTTTCCCTCTTTTTAAGGGGTAGAAGCTTTTAGTGTCTCCCAAAAGACAACCATGAACTGTTTAGAAGCTTAGATTAGAATAGAATGACTATTTCTAGCTTTAAGTACTTGTTTTCTGGATCTCTGGATTAAGCTTATTGCTCAGCTGTGCTTTATAGGTTATGTGACCTGTTCATCTGATATCTCCCAGATGCTTGATTTCTGATGCATAATATCTGTTTGTATGTAATGGTTTCTTAGAGCTGAGTAGCTGTGAATAAATGGCTTCTCAATAGGAAAAGATCTTGGAGTTCTGATCTAGGAGATCAAAAGAAGTGTGTGGAGATTTCAGCTGTATATTCAGTAAATACCAGTTCTTACTCAAAACAGGCTGTAGGGAAGTATTGAGACTCTGGTGGTACTTGAAATGCAGATGCTGTTTTGAGCATTGTCATAGTAGCAAACTTTTCTATGAAGGTACTGTTTCAAAAGTGCAATTTTACAGGTATGGGAATGTTAATGTTTCCCAGACATAGCTTATTTCTGAAGGTTACCCAAGTAGGTACATCATACTAAAAGAAATCTAGGGCTAGTAAAGGAATGCATAGTGCTATTGTGTACATAAAATGTAAAAGCAATGGCAAAGTTGACATGTCTGCCCTCAAAAGGTGCTTCCAAAGCTATACTTTAAACAAGTCCCTTTTAATTAGCCTAAGTCCTTAAGGTTGTATTGTTTCTATTCTTAAATAAGCATGACAGTAATAATTCTTGACTTAAAACATTAAAGGTCACAGATACTGTAATATCAGCATTCAAATCTTCAATCTTAATCCCTTTAACCTTGATAAAAGGATCTTTATTATATCAATTCCCTTCTGCCTAAAGAACTATGACATTACTAAGTCAGACCTGAATAAGGAGGGAAGAGGGAAGGTGATTATCTGGAGGGAGAGAATCATGTGTTGTCTTATGTATAAAAGGAATACAAACCACTTGTGGGTAATCATGGGGAAAACCAGTCTTCCTTCTCATAAGCAATGATGTTGGTGTGAGGTGCTTATTGAAATGAATCTTGCTTCATCTATTTAGCAGTTGTTAATGGCGCATGTCTTCTGCATGACATATAGGATTGATTGCCTGTTGCAGCTTGTCACAACACTGTTTAACCTTGAGCTTTTGTAGCAAGTTAAACTTCTGGTTTAGTAGCTGGAAAAAAACTGCAATGAATTTGAGATTAGTTATCACTTTTGTATTTGTAGAACATGATAGTTATTCTATATGTCTTTAAAATGTCCCTAAAACCTTTGTTATTCTTTGGAAGTTAAAATGCCTTAATAGACAGTCTAGGTAATGGAATATTATGGTGTTTGGCAATGTTAGTCTGGTAAATTTAAAGCAAAAGTTACATGCTCATGTCTAACCTGCCTGTCCCCCCTTCTCCCTTTTCTCTCCTATCTGTAGGAGCTGGGAAGAACACACAGGCAAAAACCTATAGTAAGTATGAAATTAGTGTAAGTGTCAATTTGAAAGGTGGAGAACTAGCAGATCTCCCATCACTTATAAGTAACACCAGTATTTCAGTGTTTTGTCCTGGAAAATCTTTCCTTGCCATCTTAATCATAGTAATACTTTCTTAACTCTCATAGCCTCCAAAGCCAGAAGATCTAGCAGTCATCTGTTTCACCAGTGGAACAACAGGTACACTTCATTACATTATGCAGAATTTATTATCCTGTATGTGCAAAATTAATTCAGAAGCCCTCCTGTTTTTTTTTCAAGACTCTCCCCTACTGCTGCATCTTTTTGGCAAGTAGTAGCTGGGGAAGTTTTATGGTAAAGCTCCCTTTGATTTTTCCCATTGATCAGTAGAAAGTTTTACAATATTGGGGGTGGAGATGTTATATTTTGGGACTTGGAAATAAGAACTGAATGTGTATTTCCATTGTAAGTGCTTTCCTTCATACTTCAGTTCTTCTATAGTCTTTTTTCTTTTTGTACCATATGAGCAGAATTTGTTCCTTAGCTGTAAGCAACCTTACTGTAAGACCAAAACACACTGTCTAGATGTCTGTCCTGGCTGAAACCAGGATAATGTCACACACTTGACATTTATGAGTTAATACCAAAGACTGGCAGGGAGCAAAAGGGAAGAAAAGCTACATTTTTACAGCAGATGTGAGACTAGAAATTGGTCTGGGTTTGATATCTTCACGGAAGTGTTGGATTTTGAATGAGAGAAGCACAACAATTTAAGGATTTTATTTCCTTATGAAATATGAGGTGCTTGGTGCAAACTTAACTGTTACTAGCTATTCTTGAAAATATTAGCAAGTTCTCTGCCTTTGTTAAATCAATATAGAAGGAATCTTAATATCAAAGAAGGGTCTGATTCACACACTCTTAATTTTACCTCTGCTTGGTAACCTAAAGGATATAAAAATTTGACGGTTGTGTCCTGATGTGCTTCTTCCTTAGGAAACCCCAAAGGAGCTATGCTCACTCATCAAAATGTAGTCAGCAATGCTTCAGCTTTTCTGAAAACTACAGAGGTAAACTGCAAAGTTTAACATTGTGGATTTGGAGGAGGGAAGACTCTAACAACATTGGTCTTTTCAGTAAAATTCAAGTGAAAATGTAGCTTGACAGCACTCTGCCCATGCTAGGTCAGAAGTTTAATGTTTGCTGGTTTCTTTTGTCAGCATCAAGAACTTGACAAATTGACAGTTTGCTCTGATCCAAGCAAAATGTTACGAAGATCCTGATGTGGATCTACACTACATTCTGCCATGGGCTTATACTGTCTGTAAATAGTGAAAGCTTTGTATCAGAGGGTTTGTGCAGGGGCTAACCTTTTCTACTAAGAATGGGAGAAGCTATAATGTGTTTTACCCCAAAATGGTTAAAGCCCTTGCACAAATGAACAAGCAATGTAACTGTATTTTTACTTGATACAGTGGTAACTTCTAGTTTACAGTAGATTACTGAAGTTCATTTGCAGGGTAGGTAAGATGGTTCTAACGCATACAGATGTAATTAAAAATACAATTGCACTTACTTTAAATACAGTACGTATAGAATTGTCTTTAAGCAATTGGTCTCACAACTAGATCGTGTAAGGTACTTTTGCTATCAACCCTACAGTAAATTGGATTAGCAAGGTGATATAAGATGGCAGTGTGTATTTTTTACTACTTTAATCTTTCTGTCTGCATCTCCCCCACAATGTGTGTAACTTCCTGTAGTTTCTATCAGAATTTGTTTCTAGTTATAATATGAATGGCAAATTGTAATGATTTGGTTACTGAATTCAACTCTAAAAGATTACTGTTTCTGCAGTGTTTACTCATGCTACAAGTTTTTGCTGTAGTATTTTTGATGAAAGAAAAACAGTGCAGCTTTATTACAAACAAAACTTGATCCAGGGGCTGTCTTTTAGACACTAGGTTTCATTGTTGTGTTTAACCTGAGCAAAATAGAGAATCAATGAGAATAAAATTTAATTTTACTAACACTTTCAGAAAACATTTTTACCTTCGCCTGATGATGTTCTGATATCATTCCTGCCCTTGGCTCATATGTTTGAGAGAGTTGTTGAGGTAAGCATTTGTTTGTCATTCTGAACTATTGAAAAGCTTACTTTACTTACAGGATGCATGTATCTTGAATCAGTGTTACACACTATTATTCCTTTTTGACTCCTGCTCATGTGTATGAAAGCTTGAGGTAAGGTTCAGGAAAGCAATATTGTAAAAAAACATCCAGTGAGTACCAGACAGTTAGTTTTCATGCGGAAAGGTAAACATCAACCTTAAAGCTAGAGTTAATAAACTGGCTTACTAGAACATGAGACAGTCTCAAAAAATTCCCTCTAATATAATCAGTGCACCATTAAAAATCCATGCATTTTAGTCTAAAGACATTACAAATATATTTATAATGTGGCATCCTGGTTGCTTAATTTTATATTGGTTAAACTTACCATTGCTTTCAAGAAACTTCAATAAAGACGAAGGGATTTTGTTCTCTACTAGGAAATGAAAGTTACTTTTAATGCCATTTAATGACAGGCTTTGAAATTCTCTTAGATGGCTTGTTTTGCCATATAGCAAAACCTGGGGCTTAATTTCTGAGGATGAGGGAGCTCAGGTTGTCTTAATACTGTCAGTCTTAATGATCTCTGAGCCCACAGTTAGGTGGCATGCATTAGTGAAAGGATGCAGTTTCCTTCTGATATACAGTAGAGGCACAGGTATTTAATTACTGTACCTACTGAAGCTGAATTAACACCTCTCCCTTAGGTGAGACTGCATGTATGTATTTTGAAGGTAACTGTGTCCCAGTTTATGTAGTGAAATAAACAGCCTCTGTGCAAATGTGAAAAGGTACATGGACCCAGAAATTGGTCTCTGATTTCAATTAGGAAACTTGAGCTTTCTACTGAGTGTGTACATAGGCACATGTAAAAGTGTTTAAGTTATGACAATTGGGAATAGAGTGTAACTGAGGAGTACAGGTGCCTTTAGGCTTTTGGCTTCTTTCTGCTGGTAGCCTGGATACCAGTTATGCTTCAGGGTCTGTTTTACTGATGTCTGCCTTGCACCAGAAGGTACAAGCTGTAGGTAACAACTCTGCTCTTGATCATGCAGTAGAAATAGGATGTGAACCTGTGTTCTAGAGGATAAAATGAGAAGAAAGTGTTTAGATCTCAGTATTCCTCTGCTGCTTGAGGTCTTTACAAAGTAGGCAATTGCTTGTATATTTACGTAAGAAGATCAGGCAAGAACACTTTTGGTAGAAAGGAGAAAAGATTTGTTACTGTTTGGGGTAGATATGAACACAGGTTCTGTGAGAAGCAATTTTAGAATTCTACCCCAGTCATAAACCTGATGTTAGCAGATTTTTGGCTTCCTTAGAAAGCTAGGAAGCCTTGACAGGACAAATGCAGTTGCTTTGCAGTCCGTCTGGACTGATGCAGTTGCGGTTTTTTAGCAGATGGTGGTAAAGTGTGGGTGAAGGTGAAAATTGATACTCTGTCTTGTGCAGAAAAGATGAGAATTGATGGCAGGGAATGAAGGATGCATAAGAAATAAAAACAGGTATAGATAAACACAAGAGGAATAGAGGTTTTGTTTAAAAGAATAAATGAAACCCAAATAAAATGGAGATGGGGTGTAAGGGGTGGAGATTCTAGACTTCTAACAGACTATAGAGCACAACAGGATTAAGTCTGCCTTTCTTGGTGTAGGTCTGAAGTGATGCAGAAATAAGCAGTGGTCTGCTAGACTCTTCTAAATAGCATCTTGATCTCCTAACAACAAATCCTCTGCTTGCATCAGTTCTATGAAATGAGAAGGAAAACCAGAGTGCAAGAGAGTGGAAATCAAGTAGCATAATGCAAAAATCCCTGCTGTATCAGTAAACAGCATGTGCTGACTTCAGAATGCAGAAATGCAGTTTCCTAGCACATAGCAAGGAACAAATAGAGGTCTAGTATTTTTAAATAAGCTTGTTAAACATTTAAAGAAGAGTTCTGCTTTTTGATCTTTTGCTACCTCTGAGTCACTGGCATTGCCTTATTTGGCCAACTGCCCCTTTTAGGTAGGGGCTTTTGTGCTATATATTATTCTGTCAAAGTCTTTAGCCTGTATACACCAGGCATGTCTTGGTCTTTCTAGTCACATCCTATAATGTCAGAATGCTGCAGAACTAGTCCAGAAGCTGAGAGGACTAAAGGTGGATCCCATACAGTCTGCTCTGCATAGGTGTTGTATAATGTGTTCCAGCTGCATATATCTTGTGTTTTCAGTTTTAACTTTTTTTCTAACAGTGTGTTATTTTGTGCCATGGAGCTCGAATAGGATTCTTTCAAGGGGATATCAGACTACTTATGGATGACCTGAAAACACTGCAGCCAACTGTATTTCCTGTAGTACCAAGGCTGTTGAACAGAATGTTTGATAAGGTAAGTCTATAGGCGTGAGTCGGGACCTGTGCGGGGCTTTAAGAGGCTTCATGAAGTCTGTGCTGCCAGGGTAGGAGTAACTGTGCTCTGGAATGTTAAATCGGTATGCTAACCAATTTGTGTATCTGCTTCTAAAAGAGGGCTGAAAGTACGGGGAGTACTGTAATACCTGTTGTATTAAGATATTTCCATGCAGTGAACACTAGCATTGAAGAGTCTTGACTAGGTTATTGGTTCCCTCTAGCTTGATTAATGATGCACTCTTTTGCTCAGAGCAAGTTATTTAAGTCTAGTCTAGTACATGAACATGAGGCTTAGCATCTGGATGCCATGCTTTTAGCATCTGACTCATGGAGTGGAATTTGCACACCAAGGTCAGGTGTTTGCCTCTTTGCATAGATGCATACAAGTTTCCTACACAGCAACCACTGTGTTCTAGCAGGGAGAGCTATAAACCAGACAGTCAGCCGTGCTGGGGACAGGGTGTGTCAGCAGCTCCACTCTCTGGTGGTTGCTGTTTGGCTGCTCAGGGTCACCTGAGGTGGGAATTCAGAAGCAAGTTTTTTCTGGGACTTCAGATTTTAAAGTCATCCTTTTGTATGAGAGTGACTGACTATTCTTAGGGTACAGTCAGAGCAGTTGAAGGATATAACAAGAAGCCCAGTGACTATTAAAGAAATTGCAGAGCTTGTCTATGCTGTCTTAGCCAGGAAAGTGTTCTAATCCTGAGACTGGAGGAAAAGCAAGTAATACGACGTTATGTTTGGCCACAGGAACAAATAGTGCAACTCTGATCCATTTAGAGGGGAGGAAATCCTGGGACCAGCCTGTAGTGCTTAAAATACAGCCACTCATTCTGCTCACGCATTCTTGTACCGGAATTTTAGAAGCAGAGCCAAAGCTTGGGACACTCTTCTTTCATTATGTCCTCTTGCTTGTTAACTCTGGTGCCCTGAGGCTTTCACACTTCTATGTCACTGTTTCAACTTCACCCAGCCTTGCAGTAACATAGCAGGTGAAGTCAACAAATGGGAAACTGGCATGGTGGGGGTTGCCATAATGCTGAAAAGCTGTTGGGTCTTTCTCTTTCCAAGTAAATATGCTAATCTGTGGCCTGTTGAATCTGCTTTTTGACTTCCTAAGAACAAGAAGAAGGAGCCTTTGAAAAGTGATCTAGAAAGTGAGTTTGTATGTGTGAGACAGACTTCTCTGGTATCCCTTAAGTGACTTCTGTTTCCTCAGAAACCCTTGTTACTTTAAGCATTATGGTGGTGTGCTTTTTAGAATATGCTGAGGATTATAACAAATCTGAATTTTAATCATTGTGGAATAGAAAAGGCAAACATCTGTTTCATTCATTTAAATGAAGAAACTATATACTGAAACAGCATCACAGTTTGATGGGACACAAGAATTGGTTAAGTACTAACTGGTGAGCATCTCTGAATTGAGGTAGAGGCAAAGATAAAGATCCACAAGTATTTCTTACTGGAATTAAGATACCTCCCAATAAAGGTTGTTTAATTTACTTGGTTTTCACTGTTAAGAGTCTGTAAGCATGCTTTTGTGAGTAAAAGGAAATGCTAGTTTGTGAGGCTTCTAACCACAGATCATCTTTATAGATTTTTGGACAGGCAGATACTACAATAAAGAGGTGGATGCTGGATTTTGCTTCCAAGAGGAAAGAAGCGGAACTCAAAAGTGGTATAGTTAGAAATAACAGTTTCTGGGACAAAGTCATCTTCCGCAAAATACAGGTATGCTTGAAAGCCTCTGAGTTGAAGTTTGTAGCTATTGAGTTTCATATGAATAGTTACAGTCCAGTGTGACTTTCATCACTAACTGGCTACTCCAAATAACAAGCAAAGCTGGTTCGTTTATTTCCAGCTTTGCTTTTCCAACCCCCTTAGTTCTAATGGTGTCAGCTAACTGTATTAGGTGAGATACTCTAAAACAGTCTGGTGCTTCTCTCTCTTACCACTTTGAAAGCAATTGCTGTCTTTCTGAAGGAGGAATGCTAAATGTGACAGGGCCACCCGTAGCCCCTACTGCCTCCTCACTGTTGGTCACTAGTAAGTTACACCTGCTATTATATCTGGCACTCACTTGCTATGGCCTTAACTCTGGTTGTACAACATGCTCTGTGGCTGCTTTTTATAGCATTCAGGATGTGTAGCAGCTGATACAAGGCAGTTAAAAATAAAGCTGTTGATGTAAGGCCACAGCTTAAGCTTTTCAGGCTTTTGACAGCCTGCACTGCAGTGGTATTATAAGCATAGTCTTTGTAGGTACTGTATGTTTGAGATGCCATTTACACAGTCAAAACACTGCAAGAAAGACAGCTTGCAATAGGGGACTAAACTTTAGTCTGTTAACAATTGTGAGTAGCACTGTAGGTGAATAGTGGCTGAGGGTGGGAAGGAAAAAGATTCTGGAAATCTCTAAAATGCTTTTGGTGTCCACAGTATCTTGTCTCTGTTGTAGGCAAGTTTGGGAGGAAGAGTAAAGCTGATGATAACAGGAGCAGCACCTGTATCTGCAAGTGTACTGACCTTCCTGAGAACAGCTCTTGGCTGTCAGGTGAGTTTCCTGGTCATAATCTTAAACCATAAGTATTTTAATACCCAATTCCAGCATGATAATAGGACATTGCAAGTAGTCTGATCATATGGATAACTCTTTATGGCATTTTTATTGGAGACTATGCAAGTGTGTCCTCCTTTCCAGAGTTTCTCTGTCCCCTGAGACTTATGCATTCATCCCAAAGTCCTTATTACAGTTTAGCTGAAGTAACCAACTAAACTATATTAAGGGGAAGACTGGGGGGGAGGGAAGGGCCTGCTATAAGCAATAATTAATTTTCTTGGATTGAATTCCTGGGGCTTGCCTCACAGAAATATTTGTAACTACTGCAGAGAATCAAATCAATGTGATGATACTGTAGTTGTCTTGCTCTGAAGATGAGACTGGGGAGAATCAGACTGTACACATTGCATTTGTCTTCAGAGCCTCTTCAAAGTATATGCTTTTTGAGGTAAAATCTGCTTAACAGTGACACAGGATGGAACAAATGTGTTGAAACAAATTTAAAGAACTCAAAGTGCTCTAAAATGTGAGGCTTCTGTGGCTTGAAGTTAATCAGTAGTATGCAGGTGTAGCAATGCATTCTGCACAGAAAGGGGAAGCCTGTCTTCTGTTTAATTGCAGAGCTGTGATGAGCATAGGGGTTCTGTTCCTGGCTGTCTTGGACAAACATGTTATTAAATGATGTGAATGAAGTCATTGCTAGTACTGTTAGTCTTTGGTTTTATCTCTTGCTCCCTCTGTTTTCTGTTTTCATCTCTACAGGTGTCATATAGCATGTGAAATTTTGAGTAACTATTGGAACTGAATGTGGAATATTAGCACTTAAAATTCTGTATTGTGATAAAACTCTAATAGCTGTTTCTTTCTAGAAAATGCTGGGGGCTTTGAGCTCAAATTTAAATTCAGGAAAAAGCAAAATATTAATTTCACTTTACTAAACTGCATGTTGGAAACTAAATCTTAATTTTTTGGTTTCATGTCCTAGTTCTATGAAGGTTATGGACAGACTGAATGCACAGCTGGATGCTCACTGTCACTGCCTGGTGACTGGACAGCAGGTATGGTGTTCAACAGTCTGCCTGTCTGTTAAATTTCAGGATGCTATTAAAGGTCCCTGATGGCGTTAGTCTTCAGCAAAGAGCTCTCATAAAACATAAGCTTCTGGTTTTCTTCAAGTGAAGTAAAATAGTTTTGATGGGATCCCTGAAGTTTCTACCTCTAAATGGCTAGGAAGGTTCAGTAATCCGAACTTTTAATAGGCTTTGTCCTTTTAAGTTGAAGTGGATTTAGGAAATGGGAGGTCATAGTATCAACTCTTGTCATTTTTACAGAACAGGAGTCTGCTGTGTATAAACACACTGCTGGAAATTTAAATGGTATTTTTGGTGTTGGAACAAAAAGTCTGAGTTTGTCAGCTTCTACATTTCTAGCTCCCTAACTGAAATAAGACTGATAACTGAAACTATAGTGGGCCTTATGCTACTTGTTTTCATAGAGTAAGGATCCTGATTATAAGAAAAACCTGAGTACATGGTGCAACTTGTAACATTCTAGGGGTATCTGAGAATCTAATTTTTCAGTTCCAGCAAAATTAAGCTATTAGTATACTGGTATTGGTGTAGTATATTATCAGAAATCAGTTTTCCATTTTTTTTTTTTTACTTTAGCATGTAACCAGCTTCTTGTTTTAAGAACCTGACTTGAAAAGCAGTTGAATTGTTACTTTCTCTAATAGGTCATGTTGGAGCACCCATGCCATGCAGCATCATCAAGCTTGCTGATGTACAAGAAATGAACTACTTGGCTGCCAAAGGAGAGGGTGAGGTAAGCAATTTCAAAAGGTCAATATGAGCCTCTTACGAAACCTTGGAAAGTGTTTTTTCTTCATGAAATAACAGCTCACTGAGTTTAGTACAACTGCTAAACAAGGCCTGCTACCTAAAATCAAAAATGCCTGCACGCAATGTCAGCTAATAATTCACAGAAGCAAAACAGGAAATTGTGTATTGCAAGAAAAAGCTGCTTATTGTGGGATAACAGATTACTATGTATTTATGACTGTATGACTAACATGCCATCTTTCAGCTGTGGAATAGCTGTGAAGCTACCGATCTTATACTGCACTTATTCTCCAGTAAATTGCTAGGGATCCTCCTCCTCTTCCCCTCCCTCCAGCCAGGTGCTAGAGAACATGCTGATGTATGTAGCTTGTTACCCAGCTTGTGATGTGTCAGATGAGGAAATCTAAAGTGGCTGGAACACCATTAGGAGAAATGGAGCTAAATTGTCATGAAGGCTGCTAGTGATTTGTGACAACTGCTTGCACATTCTTAACTTCTTTTCTGCAGCTTGCACAAATTGAACATGTATGCCTTCAAACTGCACTTTGAGGACTCAGCTTCTGTGTGTAATGCTATATGCTGCCTCTTCTGGTATTTTTTTCCCAAGTAAAATATATACAGCTTGAACTTTGTGTGTATACTTTGAACAGATGTCCATGCAGTAATTTATTTTCCCCAAGCCCTGAAAGCAAATTAACTGTGGTGTCTTTTATATGCTTTTGAGAGGTGTTGGGGGCAGCTGAGGAGTGAGAAAGGAATAAATAAAAAGTAGCTTAAGCAAGTAACTGATTTGTGACTGTGAACAATCTATAATCTTAATTCCCAGAAATACTCAGGGATTTAATTGGGCTTGGTGGTGGGAAAATGCTGGCAAGTGGAGAGCAATGTCAGGATTCTTTCCTGTATTGCATATGACCCCATGTTTACTATTCTATGATCCTATGTTTAGTCATCTTCTGCTTCACTTCAAATATGCTTTTAAAGCTTGGTCTGCTACAGGAACTGAGTATAAATTCTTATAATGAAAAATAGTTATGTGTTTTTAAAAAATAGACCCAAAAGCTTCTAAAAATGTTTTGGCTTGCACTTACCTTGCAAGTTTGCTGTGTTAGGAGTTACTTTGGACTTGATTAAATATGGTAGTACCTTAATATATCAGGTACCATCTTAGTCCTTCAGTCCTAACTTCCTCAATGTGAACTACTCCATATTTAACAAATTAAGTGTAACTTGTTTCACAGAACTGAAGCTCATAGCTATAGAGTTGGCTCCCATTATCTTTGGCCAAAGTACATCTTCCTCTTCACTGTCTGTCCTTCAGCTGGATTAAGCACTCCTAGTCCTCCTTTCTGAGAGTAAGCTTTCAATGTTCTCCATTCTGTCAGCCTTGCTTTTAACTTTTACCAGTTATCCATGTTCAAGAAGGATAAATTTGTGAATAGAATTGTATATACTCACATGTAGATGAGGTCTTAGTGCCAGTTACCAGCAGACATACAAATGGTTTGCTGTCTCTACTGGGAAAAGCTGTCGTCTCCTGCCATCCTGTGATTGTAGGAGCAATGGAAACATTTGATCAGTTAGCCTTTGGCTTGACTGGGACACAAAGATCTCCTCTACTCATATCATTCCAGTTAAGCTCTGTTTTATAGCAGAAATGACTTGGTTTGTAAAACATGACCTTGGTTTGGTCAAAACAGCACCAAACTTGTGACAAAGTCATCAGAACCCTCACTAACACTCAGATTGCCCTCTTACTGACAACACCTGTTTGTTGTATTGTAGCTCACAAGTGTGCCTATGTTTTATGTTGAGGTAAGCACTGAAAATAGTTGGGATGAGTTTTATTGAGAATTGGTCTATTACTTTTATGAACTGTGTAATTTCTTCTTCTGGTCTGAGAATGTATATTAGTGTCTGAGGATTCTTTAGCCATTTCCTTGCCTGTTTATAATTTTACTAATCCCCTAGACTAATAGTTGGCCTATATTTTTATCCACCCCATTGATATTTATTATCCAGTTAACATAAAACTGGATTTTCTGTCCTATTCTTCTAGATTTGTTCTAGAGCCCTGATATTATGGCTCAGACTAGACCCTTCTCACTGTCTTCCAATATCCACACGTACCAAGCTGGTGTGATGGTTTGAATCCTGTGTTGCTTGTGAGAACTGCTCTGTAAAGCTTTTGGGGACTTTGGACTCTTGATTGCCAAACAGCTGGTGTGCAGTGGGCATCTTAAACAAGACTGAAGCAAAACTTAATCTTGCATATATCTCTGTCCTAATTGCTAAGGAGGTATTCTCATAGTCCTGCAGATCCTTAAATAACAAGGGTTCTGTCCTGTGTCCTACTCCACTGAAAAAAGCTTACACAACCTTGGCTGTTACAATCAGAAAATACTTAAATCTGGATACTTCAGGCTCTACTCAATGTTTCTGATTAGTTGCTTTACTTCTATGTTCTCGTACTTACAAATGCTCTACTGTTTTAATTTAGCTTGTAATGTCTAACTTGATTCCTTGATAACCTCTTCACTTACAAACCTTTAATCTTGTTGGTCTCTTTTTCATTCCTTGTAAGCATACTTTCTGATCCTAATAATGCCCATGCCTCCAGAGAAGTTGTTCTTGGTTTTCTATTTGGTATGCAAACCCAGGCAACCTTCAAGCCACAGAAATTGTAGGTTCCCATTATAGACAAGTCTTGAGTGGTCTAAGCCCTAAAGTATTAACTGCTTTACTCTGGGACAGCAAGCATGTAATTAGTTTGATATGCAGTTTTTAATCACTAGTTTTAGCACAATACCACTGCTGCTTACCAAAGCTGAAACATGCATGCTGCCAGGCTGAGGGGTAATATTTCTGGATTCAGCAGAATTTCTTCAGATAAATAAAAATTTCATTTGATAAATTCAGATTATTCAGATAGCAGCTAGGAATACTGCTGCTAGACTGGAAGAGAACAGCTGCTTCCAATTGCTTATTATACTTTATGCCAATAGGAAATGTTAGGTCTCCAAAAGCCATGAGCAGAAATTTCTGTACTAATGCATAAACTTCACTTTGTGTTTTTAGCAGTGGTTATTTAGAACCACTGGAGAAAGCATTCATTGCAAGTAGTGTTTGCTAATCTCCCTTCATAGTATGTACACTAATAAATGGTTGTTTTCAGGTGTGTGTAAAAGGGCCAAGTGTATTTCGTGGCTATTTGAAAGATCCAGAAAAAACAGCAGAAGCTCTGGACAAAGATGGCTGGCTTCATACAGGAGATATCGGGAAATGGCTGCCAGTAAGTTAACTTGTATAGCTAAAATGTACTTCTGCAGTTATGAGCAGTAATTTGACTGAAAATACCTGGTACTGAACACAATGAATTAGGTGAAAGACAGATAATGTTAGGAGGAGGACAGTTACTGTTCTAGATAAATTTGTGTGCCTGGGGGTTAAAGTGCTAGCAGTGCCAATCCTGAGGCTTTCCCTAGTTTAGGTTAGCTGATGTAGAGCCTGATTACTTCTAGCATGAGTCTGACAGTGCTCTGGCTCTAGCACTCTCTTACTGTACTAGTGTGGCATGCTTAAGCTGTGTAGATTGGTGTTTTCACTTGAAGTGCCTCTTCTGAGTGGAAGTTATTTCTGCCAACAGAATGGTACATTGAAGATCATTGACCGGAAAAAACACATATTTAAACTAGCCCAGGGAGAGTACATAGCACCAGAGAAAATAGAAAATGTGTATCTGAGATGTGAAGCACTTGCTCAGGTGTTTGTCCATGGAGAGAGCTTGCAGGTAAGTATTATTTAGGTAATTAAAAATAAATGCAAGAAGAGACTGCAGAAAAATTGTCTTTTCCTCACTCTTCCACCCCATTTTTGTACTTTTGGATCCAGCAGTTATATAGCATGTGTCTGGATTTAGTTTCAGACAGTAGTGAAGCTGGATTAATTCGGGTATTAAAGACTGCATGTAAGTTGCTAACAGTGTGCAGGGAAGGAGGGAAAAAGCACCAGAACCCCACAACACAAAAACATGAGGGCATGGGGGAACACTCTCCCCCCCCCCCAAAAAAAAAAAAAAAAAAAAAAAAAAAAAAAAAAAAAAAAAAAAAAAAAAAAAAAAACCCTATCTTAATCCAAGATGCCCATGTTTTTACAAGTGTAAACTGAACTGTGGCTCTTAACAAGAGTAATTCTCTTAAATACAAATTCTGAACTGCACTCCCATGTTCAAGTAGCTGTAAGCTGCTGACTTTATAGCAGGATGAGAAATGCTGTCCAAAACCTAATGCTGAGTAGTATGAAAGGACTAGGAACTAAAGTGTTGACTTAAAAAGAAAAGCTTGACAAATTCTTTTTTCAGGCCTTCTTAGTAGCCATTGTAGTACCTGATCCTGAGACTTTGCGCAACTGGGCCAAGAAAAAGGGATTTGAAGGCTCATATGAAGAGCTATGCAAAAACAAGGTCAGTCATATCTAACTACAGTTAACTGTTCTGCACCAACTTTTCCAAGCTATACAATGTATTCCTATATCCACAGGAGCTTAAAAACTATGTTTTGGAAGACATGGTGAGGATTGGGAAAGAGTCTGGTTTGAAGTCATTCGAACAGGTAAGATGCTTGTGAGCATGGTTCTGTGAATCAAACGCCACATTCTTTAAACTTGTCAACACCAATATAATCTGGCTCTTCAGAAACTGCTTTTAATTTGCATCTGGGCTTTATGGTGTTTGTGTAATTCTTAATAGCCTTGCCTATTTCAAGGAATGCAGCTTGGCCAGTAACTGTTTACTTTCCAGGTCAAAGACATTGCCATGCACAATGAAATGTTTTCTATTGAAAATGGCCTGCTGACACCAACACTGAAGGCGAAGAGACCAGAACTGCGAAAATATTTCCAGTCACAGATAAATGAACTCTATGCCAATGCCAAAATGTAACTGACAATGGAATGAGGGAAGTGGTACATGTCTGATGTCTACTGTTGGCCTTTGTATCTGTAATTTGACTACAGCAAACATAGGGAAGGAAACTGTGCAATCATTAACTTGTACAAAAATGGGTACTTGCCATAGGAACACTGAAGAAATGGAACACTGCCTTACTGTCAAGTTGTGTTGCATACTGTTTTTATGGTGACCTACAATTTCCAAAAAGAGCCTTAACTATAAATGGTAACTATATCTAAGTTATTTAAGACTTCCTTGGCCAAAAATGGGACTCTCCTTCACCAAGGAGCTAAGGTTTTCTTATTGCCAGCATGTTTGCTGTCTGCAGTGTATTTTGCAGTTGTCAGTTCAACAAAGGATTTGGCAGGTTTGAAAATGCCTCTCAGTATCTTGCATCCTCAAAAGGATTACTTAATCTGTTCAAAAAAAAAAAAAAAAAA
>NDXB01010058.1:18562-64028 GCA_002631895.1 Agapornis roseicollis
AAAAAAAAAAAAAAAAAGACAACCCCCCCCCAGCCACCCAAACCCCAAGCCTTTACAGTTGTATGGCTGGTATCACATCTTGCATTAATCCTAATGTTAACTGGGGCAAAACATCTGAGTGGGTTTTTCCCTCCCTTCTAGATCTGCAGCCAGTTCTGAGATCTGTTTTTATAAGGTAAAAGTCAGAACTTCACACAAAGGAGATTGATGAATGGAGGTTCCTCAGAGTAAGTCTGCATATGATGGCTCTGCACTGGAAGTATGGATGCAGTTAATTCAGCAAGTGTGGTCTTTGCTGCATGAACGTAAATTCCAGAATGGTGCCAGCCTGGTAAATGAACAGATCCTAACTCTGGCAAGAACACTAGAGACTTAAAAACAAAGCCATTCAGGAGGCTGGCTATGCTAACAGTCAGGCAAACTGCTCCTGTACTAGCCACTCATTTCCCTGTAATGAGCATGCATTTTAAAAATGTGCCAGGTCCTCTGTAAGCAGAAGAGCTTCTGACATAACCTCTGTTTTCTGTGCTTTATGTATGAGCCACTGAGTATTCTTCACTGAATAGCAAAATAGATCAGGTAGAATGTTTTTGCCTGATGCTTTGCAGCAATTGGAAGTACTTACGTATGCCAACAGAACTGTGTGTTGGCACAGGATAGGTATTTGTTCAGGGATAAAAACCTAACTCCCCAATAAACTACAAAATAACTAGTTTTTGTTTGAGAAATCAGCAGAAATAAGCCTTATTAAAGCAGAAGTCTTTTACTATCCCTAACAGTTGGTTTTGCATTAGCATTCATTGCTGTTTTCAAAGAAACGTGGATATATGTAAAATACAAGCACAACAAGGTTTGCACTAAGATTTGTGTGTGATTGTAATGCACTACTCTGTAGCATAATTTCATGTGTGTGCAATTAAGGTACACAAATCAAAGTCAACTGTTAGAGCAGTAGTTTGTTACATTGGAATTCAAATGTTTGCTTAGTGTTGGCTATTTCTATGTTTTATAAAACCAAAACAATTTTCAAAACCAATGAAGGAAACCAAAATAAATATTTCTGCATTTCAACTTGGCTAAGTGTTTGTTTATCAAGGCACAATGCTGCTGACTAACAAGCCCGGGTTCACTGGATAACTGACAAGCTGTAGAACTCCACTGCTACAAGTACACTAAATGGAGGAACAAATACTGGTTGTTGACACTTTACTCCTGGAAAGTAACTTTCTGCTTTGGTCTGATACTTGTGTAGGCTTTTGGCCAGTGTCTGTAAGCAAGGGATTCTGTTGTATGCAACTTGCTACATCCTTTGTCTTCAGTATGGTTTCTGACGGTTAAGTAGTGTGCTTGTTATCAAAAACAACTTCTGAGTGAAATCTGGAGTTTTCTGAAACTCTTAGGCTGTGTTGTCATCATTCTTCTCCTTCCCCCTTCTATTGTGTGTCTAGCTTTAATCAAGAGTGTGCTATGAAAGACTTACCAGATTTATCAGACAGGCAGATTTATCAGACCCGGGTACATGAATCATCACCACCAAAGCAAGGTGTAGAGCACAATGTGAACACAGATGTCACTGTGAAATAATAAGCACATGGTAGACTTTCTCCTTTTGAGCCAATTCATCTGCTCCTTTATATATTTCTTCCCTACTGAAGGAAATATAAACCCAATTTTTGTCACTTGGCAAGACGGCACCTCTCCTCAGGGACATGGCTAAGTGAGGGGTGGGAGCTGGATCAAGTTTTATTCTTGACACATCCTACCACAGACTGTTTTCTGGAGGCACCATTTACCACCCCACAACCCAGGCTCGGCTGTATGCAGGGTTTGTTACCTAAAGTACATAGACCACTAAATGCCGCAGGGTGCTGTAGTCACCAAATTAAAAGCGTAAAGAGAGCGTGCAACTTGTCCATCCTCAACTGCTGTTTCACTGTGGTTTAGTTTATTTGGTGCTGTGATGACCATAGAAGAACACCCTTATTGGTGGATGAAGAGTTGGGGCATGAAAAGGGCCCTTGAAACTACTGAAATTCGTCAAATTGGTAAATGGGCTGCAAGAATTTAATTGCTGAGTAGCTAAATGCCTGAGACAGGGAGCTTGGCACATTATTACAACACGTACGAGCTTTTGGGTTGGATCAGTTTCTTAACTGCTACAAGGTTTTGACCTTGTTTTCTGTAGGCAGGTATGAGTGCATTGGCCTGGCTGTGTAATGCCACCTATGCACAGAAGGAAACGGGGCTTGGGTGCGTTTTTTTCAGTCACGTTACAGGGTGGGTTAGGTGCATTCATGTGACCGCTGCTGCTAGACGAGTTAAAAAGACAACCCTGGTATGTGGAAAGGGGAAACACGAAGCTACGCTGCCTGTCAGGGCTCGGCTCGGAGTGAGCCGCGACCAGAGCGCACGCAAACGCGCTACCCGCAGGACAGGCTTAGCACCTCTGTCCCCGCTGCGGAGGGTCCCCCCGGCTCATCTCGATGCTTTCACCTCCCGCCAACCCGCAGCGAGGCCCCGCCGCAGCTTTCCCCTCGCCCCAGGAGAGAGCGGCCCTGCCCCGTTCCCCTTCCGGTGCTGGCACCGCCCCTTCCCGCCGGAGGCGTGCCCGGTTCGAATCGCGGCGGCAGCGGTGCCGGAGGCGGGTGGGTATCTGAGGGGCGCCCGTGCCCGCGGAGCCTCGTGCCGGGCGGTTGGGCAGGGCCTGGCTCCCGCCGTGGCCGCCGACCGCTGTCTGCTGCTCCTGAGGCGGAGGGCCCGGCCGGGCGGGCTCCGGGCTGCGGGCCGTCGGGACGGGGCCTGGTGTGCTCTGCGGGAGAGGATCGGCCCTAGGGAAGCAGGAGCGAAGGTGAAAACAGCGTTATGTGCTACTGTGTTCATAAGCACGGCTTGTTGCTCTTTTAGACGGGCTGGCCTAGGGAAGGGAGCTCTCCTTGTGAAGTGCCTTATGTGTCATGCACTGAGTTAACAGAGATTTCCCGTTCTCTGTCAGGTACTGAGGCAGCAGATTTGTATCGGGGACGGTTTTTCTGTAGCTCTGTCCTCAGTTTTATATTTAGCAGCCCTCAAGAAACAAAATGAAGCGCAATCATTCCAGCAATGAGTTAAAGGTAAGCTTTCCTACCTTGAGCAGAATTAAGACAGTAAGTGTTTTGTTTTACTGTGCTCTTACAGCATTGGCTCTTGAGGTGGATGCACGGGTATTGATACAGGGCTCTGCGTGGATGCTGGAAGCTGTGCACTGCAGTCCTTGCTCATGCAGGTTTGGGGTGGGAGGGATTTCTTTTATTTTCCTTTTATTTTTTTCCCATTTTTTTCCTTTAGGACTAATACATCATCAGGCAAAGTAGGCCACTGACTTTTAACGGGCAAAAGTTTGAAAACAGTCTTGTAAAATTAAAGAGAACAGCTTACAGAGGAAGTAGTTGATAGGTCTGTGTTTGGTACCGTAACTAAACTTGTAAGGCACTGCTAAGTGCTGATAAAGCTAAAAGCTCAGGATGTCGGTGTCTTCTGGTTATAATTCCCAGTCCTTGCACAGACCTGTTAGCAGTGAAATTCACTCACACACTTTGGGTGCTAAGGACACATTTACAACTGTTTCATAAACTAGTGCAGATCTCTACCCTCTGCTTTACAGGTCTGCCTGTGCAATCCCTGATTTATAAATGCCACTTTCTGTGGGAAGTTACACCACTGCTTTTCAGGTTTTAAAAGTGAAAATAATTAAGTTGGGAATTTATGTAATAGATGAAAAAAAGGAATGTTTTAATGCCTGAAAAAAATAGGCTGCAGATCATAGAAACTAGATGTTAGACTGTTACAAGATTTCTAAGCTTATACACTTAGCTTTATAAAATAAAGTGCACACTACAGTATAGTATCAAATAGTAGAGTATGTTAATTTTATACCATCACTTTTCCTAGAGGAAAAGAAACCCTATAGTCTGAGGTAGAAATCCATACTTCAAATACTTTGTATCATGGCTCAGTAGTCAATATGGTCCTGATTAAATGTATTTCTACATTCAACATTCTTGAAATTCATTGTCATATTTAATCTGTTTTACACTCAAAAAGCTGAATGAACTAGCTATTAATCCTACCCATCCAGGAACACAAACCCAACTCCCATCCTCGGAAATTACCTTCACTTGAGGAACCAGATATCTCGATGATACAGAAGGTACCGCAAGTAAATCATCTTGAGGAGCTTGATGATTCATTTGGTCAGTATTAACTTGAATGTCATTTAATGTACAGTTTTCATGAACCAACCAGATGGGCAAAATATTTTAATGCTTTCCTAGGTAAAGGTATTGGTTCTTCAGCGGAGCAAGTTGTGGGCAGGAGGGACAGAGGGGTTTTTTGAGAGTGGTGTTCTTTTCTGTCATTTAGGAAGTAACAAGAATAATACTGTAACATGTGCAAGTAAAGTCTATGGAAAAATACTCTCTTCAAGTTTAATAATCTGAACGTTAGAATTTCCACAATGTAACATTGCAATTGTGTAAGAATTTACTCTTAAAAATGAAAGATCAATATCTTAACTTATTTACCCCTGTGTGAAGTCTTCTGTTATTAAATATGAGTAGCTTTTATATTACAAGGCCAATAATGAAAATATTTGAAAAACTGTGTAGTTAGAAGTTGCAGAGAAAATGCTGAGAGCTTTCCCAGCTGTAATGGTTGTCACTTTGAGGAAATTCTGGATAATACGCATGCAGCTACTAGAAACAGCACTGAAAATTAGCTACAAAATCCAGTATAGCAAAAGTGTTGTCATTTGAAAAGGGCTGGAAAATTAAATACTCTTCTTTTTCTCACTACTGTGTCATGTATTAGAACTATGAAACGATTGCCCACTAACGCTAATAATAGAATCATAGACTGGTTTGGTTTGGAAGAGACCTTAAAGATCATCTAGTTCCAACCCCCCTGCCATGGGCAGGAGCACTTTCCAGTAGAACATGTTGCTCAGTGTAAGCTAACAATAAATTTCTGTGGCAGTGTGCTTGACAAAAGACATTGTACTATGGAAGACATAATAAAAACTTAAAGT
Source organism: Agapornis roseicollis (assembly GCA_002631895.1). Taxonomy (NCBI): domain Eukaryota; kingdom Metazoa; phylum Chordata; class Aves; order Psittaciformes; family Psittacidae; genus Agapornis; species Agapornis roseicollis. The sequence goes on from NDXB01010058.1 coordinate 23,625, forward strand.
GTTTAAACTTACACATTAGAACTTAAAGAGGTTCTGACATATTTTGGTATCTACCTTCAAGGTTCCAACACTTACAAACATTCTGTAGCAGCTATAACTGCCGCCTTACAACATGAATAAAGCAGCTAAAAAGATCTGTATAAAAACAAAAGGTAAAATTTAGAAAGTAGTTGTTTAAGTGTATAGAAGATTGATGTGCGCCATAACAAAGAGAGACTTTAAATAAACCATGCAAAATACTTTGCTTGCTATATGCCATGCATACCTACTGAGCTTTCCTGCACCTTTGATTTCAGGGTGTAAAGAAATAGCAGGTGGGTGAGTATAGAAAATGTGAAGCTTTTCACAATATATATATATTTCCTAATCCTCGAGGAATGCTTTTAACAAGAGTTCCTTTGTATTACAGTCAAACCATAAACATTCTCACTAAATGCTTAATGGCAAGCAGCACTAGCACGTCCATGCTCTTTACCTGGACAGATGGGAGCAGTCTTCACACAACTCATTTTCTGTTCCTTATAGATCACCCTTTGCACAGTACTGCTCTGGATGCTTATGGAGAGGAACATTCACAAAGCGAGTCACTTGGCCAGGTTTCAGAACCACAAAGGAAAAATACAGAAAGAAGGTCTGGTGAAAAAAATCATTGCCAGAATTTAATTTAATCTTTAGATTTTTCAGATTAAATGGGAAAAATGTTATGTTTGTCAGGTACTTTAACTTAAAATTTCCTGGATGAGAAACAAAACAGTAAGTAATGTTGGGGAATGTAGAAAAGAAATGTGAGAATAAACTAGTCAGCCTTCTGTAAGCAGTACATTGATCTGAGTACTTTCTGTATTTGGTTTTTTTTTGGTATGAAAGGATTTTCAAATACCCGTGTGAGGCATTGATTGGTTCTCTAAATGCTAGTGTCTAAAGTTAAAAGGTGGAAAAAATTAAATAGAAGCCAGTTAAATTCTATGCAACAAAGAAAACTGTTTTTTAAATATTTAACACAAATTTTAGTATATTTCTTACTTGTTAAATCAAATTTGGTTTAAATCTAAAATAGTTCTGATTTGAATAAAATAGCAAGACAATAACAGTGTTTGTATGGCAGGGGAGATGTGTATTTTCCTTTATTACCAACACTGTCCCCCACCAAGGAACCCTTCCCATTCCTGCTAAGATATCTTCCCTAGTAATTCTGCCTCTGTTCTGAAGTTCCTGTTTAATACAACACGGCTATCCCAGTGCTCAGTTAGCAATGCATTTCTAAGTTGTCGTGAGGGTTGCTGTTGAGGGACAAAGATTCTGCTCCCTGTATATGCTATTTGCAACTTCTTGTGTAGTCTAGAGAGCACAAACTAAATGACACAGTGCTACAAAACGTTCCCCAGAACACATTGCTTTGTTGTGTAAGTGGTTGAAGATTGTTCTTTCTCAGTGTATAGTGGATTTACGTGTGGATGTTTTTCTTTTCCTAGTAAAAAAACACCTCGCCTAAAAGCATCTGATGGTGGTGTTCAGAAATGCAGTGCAGCTGTTTCTGAGGATGAATCCCTTTTGGACAATGTGGTACAGAAAAAGTTGCATGAGTATTACCAGTCAATTTAATTTTAGCTTGCTTCATGCCATGCTTGCATTGGAGGGCTGGAGAAAGACACATTCATTTCTTAGTACTGCCTTAGTACTTAATGATATCTGAAATAATTTATTCCTCAAGGTATTCCTGTGAGGCGACCAAGTGAAATGCTTAAAGCTACAGTGATCATGTCAACAGGGAATATAACAGCCTGGTGTTCCTGGATCCAGTAGCCTGTTCTGTTGCTCATTTAGGAATATGTTCCTTTAAATAACTTTTTGATATCTGGAATAGATGTTCTTAAGGAATGGTGTACAAATGGAATGTAAATCCTTTGTTCAGTATTGAAGTAAAACATATCTATGAGAGAACTGAAGAGTGATAAAATTAATTTTGAATATATAGTAGAATGAAACAAAATTCACTCGGTTTTTGTGTTTTTCCACACTCAGACCACAGTTTGTGTAAAATGTTTTTAGCCCACTTAGTTTTCAGGCACACAGAGGAAATTAACTGTCTGCAGGCTTGAGAAAGTAGGCCTATAACAAGAAAAGTTTGCTTGAAAGTTCTTTATGTATTGAAATTTCTTGGAAAGGTGTTAGTGTTTCATCAGTAAAGTGCACCTATGCAGGACTCTGTAGAAGTGCTGTTGGTGTCACAAAATAGTCAAAGTAGAGAACGGATTTGGACAGAATGTGGGTGAAAAGGAAAATGAGCAGGTGCTATTGATCAGAGAACTGTTAATACTGGGTGATGACTGTGCTGAACTGAGGGTCCCTATGCTCCTTAAGATGTTTCTAGTTCTGCTGCACAGGCAGTGGCTGACATGTCAGCTGGCCAGTGTGGTCAGGCAGCTGCTGTCCTTCAGCACAGTGATCACTGTGCTGTGATTGTGGTGAAATAGGCTAGGTAAATGTTACTGACCTTTCAGTGAGGAAATGCTTTCCTGCGTTCTGCCTAACTGCCATCTGTCAGAATTTTAAGTGAGTAAACCTGTGGGTTTTTTGGAAATTAATCTGCTTTTTCTATCACAGAAGTCTCAGAATACTACTCAATTCCAGGCAAAAAAGAAGCGGCCTTCAGAGGAGAACACCTCAGATCCTTCTGGTAAAGTAGACTTCAAAACACCTGTATAGCTTTTTCTTATTCAAGATGAATGCTTTTCCATAACACAATGGTTATAGTTTCTGGCATGTAGCAACATACTGCTTCTAGAAATGGGAGAGTTTAGTTTCAGTTTTGGAACAGCCACTCATTAGCAATGGTTAAATTGAGGGTCTGGTGTGCCACACAGATTCACATGGTTTGCATTTTTGTAATTACCTGGACTTACATAAATCATAGGTGTGCATCATTACTCATATGCAGCTTGGCTCCCTTTGGAGTGAAGTTTGGCCCACGGATGTGGAACTGTAAGACACTTCAGTACATCCCTTATTCTGGAAGCCTGGAGCACCAGCTGTGGGGCAGAACCTGGAATGCCTCTGACTTTGTGTGTTGGCACAGCTGTTGGTATAAAGACCTTTGAGGCAGAGAACATCAAGAGTGGCATTTTTCAGCAGAGAATGTGTGTCATCTTGCTTCCTTTGAACAGTATCCTGTCACATTCAAGTACTAGATTTACATTTGGGAGTGTGTCAAGAAACACGGTTTAACTTTTTTGTGGAATTAGTTAATAACATTTGCAATGATTAAAAAACCCCAATTGTATGTAGGGGTGTTTTTCGAAGCATTAGTACAAAAGGTATACAAATATGACAACTTGTGATTCTTTTGAGTAATGAAGGTTGATCAAACTCAGGCTATAGCTTTTACAGCACAAACAGCTCTATGTGTCTACCTGTGTAGTTTATCAGTTGGTTTAATAACATGCTCCTGGACTTGCTTGAAATGATGAAGAATAGAAAGTTCTTTATGATTGATCATCTAAACCTGAAGTATTCACAGATAACTGTGTCATAGTTGTTCAGCAGGATATATTCCTCTTACATTAAAATATTCCTAACTTTTAGATGGTTATTTTAATAGTGAGCACAATCACTTTTCCATTATATTATAACGTGTTCCTGAATCATTTGTCTTTATTCTGTCGTTTCAGTGGATAGTCCATGTTCCATAGAGGTTTGGTGTCCCAAAGAGTTGAAGAGATCTCCTAGAGATATTACAGAACTGGATGTTGTTCTGACTGAATTTGAGAAGATAGCAGCAAATTACAGGTAAATATTCTGCTTTCCTATGGCTGAATACTCAAAGTGTTAAAAACAAATTACCTGCGTTTTGCTAATGGGCTGTCCTTCAGGGGATGCACTATTGCATGGTCACATGCTGATGGTATTTTAATGATTATTAGGTTTCTGTGATACAAATATTTTTTGTATGTGATCTTGAGGTGGTCTCTAGGGATTCAATATTTTTCCAAGCATAAGAACAACACATTTCAGCTGATGTTTTTCAATGTAGAAAATTACATGGAAGATCTACAGTTGCCTGTGCTACTAGCTGCTTAACTTTGGGTTTTACTCATTACTCCAAGGATAAGATTTCTCCTTTACTAAACCAAATGGTTTGTGTTTTGTCTCTCTTGACTCCTCCAGACAAAGCACAGAATCAGACATTTGCAGAAAAGCTATCAATAGCTTCTGTGCTGCCTTCAAGGATGAAATCACTGATCTTGTAAGTGCATTGTAAATAAAATCAGATTTGTGGTAATGATTATGGAGACATATATTACACTGGAATCAAAATGCTTATGGTTTTATATTGTCCTTTACATTTATTTTATGATACTTTAAATGTTCTAATCTCTTGTCAAGGTAAATACTGTGAATACAGTTTGTTGTGTGCAGGTTGTGATTTGCTGCCTCTGTGCTGGCCTTTATGAGAATTGCCTTTAGGCACAGCACTGCTCTCACTGATTCAATAGAATGGCTTGGGTTGGAAGGGACCTTAAAGATCATCCAGTTCCAACCCCCTTGCTATGGGTAGGGACACAGAATCACAGAAACAACTAGGTTACCCCCAGGACTGCCAAGACCAACATTAAACCATGCCACTGAGGGCCCTATCTACACTGTATCTGAGCACTTCCAGAGACAGTGACTCCACCTTCCACTAGACCAGGTTGCTCAAAGCTCCATCCAGTATGGCCTGTAAGTACATTGCAAAGTTGTCAGCTTTTGAGAATAGGAAAGCATCTAATAATCCTGTTTGACGTACATAAAGCATTATGTGGTAAAACTGGAGAGCTGCATAATTTGACTGAGCAGTTCTGCCAAACACTGGTCTCACAGATTAGTTTTAAAAGGTTGATGTTTTAATGGTTATATTGTGTCTCAGTGACTCTTGTGTAGAGGCCTGACTAGGGCCTCTAACAGGACAAATTGTCCTTGTTTAATTTAACACTTTGAACCTAACTGTAAAAAGATGATTAGCTTGGAGGACTAATATTTCTTCTCACTAATAAACATGAATAAATAAACTCAGAACTTTGTAGGAGTTATGAAAAGTATAATGGATAAGTACTAAAACTACCAAGTGATTCATTAAAATGAGAAAGTTCTAAAACTGCTAGATTTACACACTCTATATAAAGTTAAAGAAAAATTAAGCTAGATAGTACTCCACTAATTGGGACAGGGAGTATTACGTGCACTGGTGCAAGATGATTTGTTTTTTGTATGAGTCTTCCTCTGGTATGGGGAGAGGAAAGAATTGATACACAACTGACATTTGTAATCTTAATTTGAAACAGTGCTGGATTTTTTTTAACCACCTTTTTATGTCATTTCAAAGTAGTTCTTGCAACTGTGTTTTTGGGGGGATAAAGATGAAGATCCATAATCAGTCTGTAATTCTTCTTTTCCTCTGTAGATAGTGGAAGTCCAGGAATTAGAGAATATGAAGAAAAAAAATGCCAAGGTAAGTACATATCTATCACTAGATTGTACAGCATACAGAGAAGGGCACTGAAATTTTGAGAAGTTCACTGGAAGGAATAAAATAATTCACCAGTGTACTGTACTACAGAATTAATTGCACAAATAGAGAATATGGAACCTATCCTGTTTTCACCTGGGACAGAGTTGATTTCCTTCCTAGTAGCTGCTGCAGTGCTGTGTTTTGGCTTTAGTCTGAAAACAACGCTGGTAACGCATCAGTGCTTTAGTTGTTGCTCAGTAGCACTTGCTCTGATCAAGGACTTCTCAGTCTCATGCTCTGCCAGGGAGGAGGGGAAGCCGGGATGAAGCAGAGACAGGACACCTGACCCAAACTAACCAAAGAGGTATTCCATACCACAGCACGTCATGCCCAGTGTATAAACTGGGGGCAGTTACCCGGAAGGCCCAGATCACTGCTCGGGTTGGGCTGGGTATCGGTTGGTGCGTAGTGAGCAGTTGTACATCACTTGGGTTTGGTTTTTTTTTTGGGGGGAGGGGGTGTCTATTCCTTCTTCTCTTTTTATTTCCTACTATATTTATTATTAATAACAAATGATTAAACTGGCTCAACCCATGGGTTTTACCTTTTTTCCAATTCTCCTCCCCATCCCACTGGGGCAGAGGGTGGAGCGAGCAAGTGGCTCAGATATGGTACTTGGTTCCTGCTAGGCTTAAACCATGACAGAACCCCCAGAGGCTTTTTGGAAAAGATATGAGTAAATACAATGGATTAGAAACTCCATACATATACTGCTATACTGGTGTAAAAAAGAGGCGTCTATGATTGTGAATTATTCTTTTTCATGAATAATTCATGAAATTAATGATGGTGAAGCCTCTGGAAAGCCAATTAAATATTGAGAGCTAACCTCCAAGTTCCTCTGTTCATTCAGAGTGAGTAGGAACTGACTGAACATGTAACGGGAGAATGACGACATGAGGAGGAACTAGTGTCAGAGCAGAGAAAGGATGCAGTGGTTTCATCAAGAGAGAGGTGACTGCCTTACCACAGCAAGTTGAGCATTGTCTGTTGGAGGTTTTCTGCCCAGATTAACATCTTGTGCCAACTTTTCAATGACAAAATAGTTTTTAACAAGTCAAGTCAACAAAAAGCTTATTCTGGGAGGGAGCAATTAATGTGCTAAAGTCTAGCTAGTTGGAGGTGATATGGTAAACTACTGGGCATATAAAATGAAAACTTTAATATACATCTGGCATTCACAGCCACTCAGTTAACCTCATTTTGCCTCTTGTACATCTCCTTAAAATCAGATTTTTAGTTGCTAAATTTATATTTATGATTTGTTTTGGTTTAAGTTGGATGTTGTATTAATGAAAGCTTAACTGTGTGCTTAGTTCCTTAGTTATGGCAGCCATACATTCGTATTAGGCTGCATTTTTAAGACAGAAGCAAACAAAACCTTGTCAGAGCTGGTCATCTTTGGGTTCAAAATGTCACAAACTCCTTTTGTATGCTTGTAGATCCAGTGTTCCTTAAGAGAAATTTTGGATGCAGATGAGAGTTTGATGTTTTAAAGAGCTTGGAAGTGTTTAAAATACAATGTAAAGTATGGCAGTTTATAAGGTTTGGTATCTGGGAACCTTCTCCACCCAGAATCAGAAGCATAAAACTTCAAAGGAAAAAAGTCAGCGTAATTGGAGTTATTTGCCTTTGAAGTTACAACACCATTTCAAAGATTCTTCTCACTGTTTGCTTCAGGTATTAAGAGATACAAGAAAGAAAAGGCAGCAACTGTTTCAACTTGGACAAGAGCAATTTGGGTATGTTTCTGAGGCCCAGAAATAGCCTGAAGAACTTAGGAAGTCTGCTATTTTGTAACTCAGAAGTGAAAGTAATGGGTTTTTTGTTCTTTTGTGTTATTTTTATGAAACAACTCTTGGATTGCTTTGTTTTTGCAAAAGCTCAGGTAACCTGATACAACTCAGGATAGTCATTGCTACAAGCTCCCTTCAGTAACTGGTTACTGGGATGGCATTTCAGACCCTATATTCATGAGAAAAACACAAACATTACCATTTGAATCATAAATTTACAAAGGTAATATCTAGGGCTCTTTTTTTTGTTTTGAGCTGGGAGAATATGTTTCACCTCTGCAATTTGGCAGGGATGCCTCTGGGTACATGGTTTGCTTCCATCTCATGTGACTGCACAATTCCACTTCTCTAGCTCAGCATTAATCTTAAGTATCATTCAGATGTGCAGTACAGAAGTTAAGTTCTTTGGAAGAACCACTGGGCTGCCACATAACCGTTTGTTAGTTGTGGCAAGGTTTATAGCAAACCTGTCTGTAACACACACACTGTAAGTCAACTCTGTGGGGAACCACGGCCTTGGATCCACAAAAGCAGATTAAAACCCCTTTCTCTATGGCCATGAGAGTCTTTGTTTTCTTTGGAGTAGTATGGATAAACTTCACTCACATTAAAGGCATCCCTCAGGGTTTGAAACCCTCACAGGCTGACACTGTCTTTGCATCTTTTATTTGTTGCCTTTTAATCCTTTGATCATCTGAAGAAAGCTTTTTTGCTGCAACACTGTTAAATGACTGCTGCTATTGCTTGTAGAGTGCAGTTTTAATGGATTGAGCCTTCCCATTTACTTAGGCAGAGGTGTATGTACTTGGGAGGCCCTGAGTATGCTTCAGCATAAGCACCCAGCAAAACACCTCAGCCTGCAAGGAGGTGTGTGTGTGGAACACCAGGTTCTTAAGAAACTTGACTTGAAAAAATGTCAAGTGCTTCAGAGAGAGTGGCTGTATTGTCAGACTCAAAAATGAGATGCGGGAAAAAGGTTTGTGTCTTGTGTGGATTTGGACTCGTGCTCTCATTTAAAGACTATGCTGGTTGTTCTAGTTGAACAGTATGTTACACTAACCTATGTTCTGTATTTTGACCAAACTTTCCCTGAAATCTTCTTCAGAGGAAATACATTTATAAATTACTCATAAAATAAACACACAGATGGAATAATCAAAGCCTTGATCTTCTTCAGAGCTGAGCCACAACTGATACGTCTACAAACAGAATATGCTGAGGTACAGGAAAGGCAATCTGCCTTGAGGCAAGCAACTGAATTACTTACTGATTTAAAGGAGCTACAGCAAGACTGTTTGGATTATAGAGAAGAAAATCCAACAAAAAAGGTGGTAGTAAGTACATATTTTGTGTGTGTTCCTGAACCGTTCTGGATCAGCCCTCCTGCCCTTTTTTCTTTCCTAGACTGATGAGCATTTCTGTTAATGTTTAACTGACATTAAATAGCAGTATTTTGTTAATTGTCTTTGTGGGAGCAACTTGAGGATCACTGCTGCAACTGTACCATGGTATCTCACTCAGGTTTTTTGGCCCCATATTAGAAACTAAAGTATTCCAGAGGATTCTGCTGCCTTGTTGTCTGTGTCTAGGAATTCAAAGGACACAGAAGCATAGCAGCTGTCCTCAGGCTTTAACATTTTGTATAGAAACCAAAGAATGATTAACAGTGAGAAACGAGTAATCAGTTCCTTTTGCTGTTACTGATCAAAGGTGGGGAATGCTCTGGTACTTACGTGTGTGTTCTGTAAGGTGTTTAATTATGAAGACAGTAACTTCTCATGTAGTCTTGGCACTCCTGTCGCCATGGCTCATGACTTGGTGTGGTGTTGACAGCACTCAATGCCTGCCTGTGTAAGGGAGATCCTCCCATTTCAGAAGCCTCTCCAATGTTGGCTGGTTTACACTTCCAAAAATCACCTTGCACCATTTCAGATAGAGGAAAAATAAATACAGATCTGTAAGTGATTTTTCCAAGAGTTAAAAAGATTGCCTTGTAATTTTATCTCCTTATCAACAGTACGGAACTTCCAGCCTCCCTGCTCTTCTGGTGGAGTCACGGAGGATTCTAGAAGCAGAAAAACACTTTCAAAATATTAACGTGAAACTGGAAGAGGCTCTGGCTGTACAAAGAGAGAAGTTATCAGAGAAACCTTAAGTGTTTTTTAATAGACTTTTTGACACTTGCACATAACAGTTATTACAATGGTCAGTGCTTAAAGCTTGTTTAATCATTGCTGCTCTATGTTGCTTCAGTGTTTAAAAGATATCAGTGACTTAACCAGAGGTTTTATCTTTCTATAGTTAAATAGTCTGTGTGAGAATATACTCAGGATGGCAGTGAAATTAACGAACCAGGTATTCTAGTTAAAGCAGTAAAACTCTTCTGTGCTCTGTGAACAATGTTGGGTTTTAATCCTGGGCTGTTAAAGTAATGTGATCTTGAAAGCAATATGTATTTTTTAAAGAGAAGACATAGATACAATTTTAATAAAAAGATTTATTTGAAATAAATAATTTCCATTTCTGAAAGTAAAGACATCTGCCTTAGTTTGTCAGTAGAACTTGGACATACAACTAATAAAATAGAAACCACACAGCAGAGAGTGTTAAAAGTGCTAAACTTGGAGCCGTGTTCATCACAAGTTTTCAGTCCAGTACTCTTCAGCCTTCATATAGTCTTCCATGATCTCTTCATGCCTGTTGAAGACCATCCAGTTGAGAGGACACTTGGTTGTTGGCAATTACTCAGTTCTTTGTCCTACAGCTCTGCGAGACCGCTTTTGAACTATATCACAGTATCTGTCACAGAAGGCATGCAAGAAGCAAACTTTCCTGCTAGGAGTCTGCTAGCCAAGTTGGTGGTTGGTTCCTTTCTTTATTGCAGGTGTCCTGTTTCCTTAAAGCTTCCAAAAGAATTTCATCAGGGATTTCTTCCATGGCATAATTCAGACTGTCATTTGCAGCTTCAGCTAGTTCCACATCTTCAGTAGCTTCTAGGAAACAGGCATCATCACTTGCATTGTCCCACTCGCTGTCTGACAACAGGAAGCCTTGAGACAAGTTTTTTTCTACAGATACTGAGGTATTTGACAAGTCCAACACATCAGAATGGGGCTTTACTTCTGTGTTCCTGCTTTCACACTCTTCTTCCTTTTAGAAACAAGAATCCTACTTACTACATATGAAAATGGTCTTCATATATTTAACTGCTCTGACCCGAAAGTTTGAAACTGTCACATCTAATGGATACTACATATAGCTGGCCAAAAAGACAGAAGTTCCAGTACATTGATTTATAATCACATTAACCTGTAGAAGCCTATTTTAACAGGAATAGAAGTATGCTTTTTTTTTCTAGCAAACTACAAGTAGTCTGTTGAATACAACTTCTTAAAATAATACAAGGTTAAAACCCATTTTAGTGTCTGTTTAAAGATTCTGTTAGGACTTGAAAATGCATTGAAATTACACTTTCTGTGAAGTAACACGAATAGCTACTGATGATCTGCTTCAGTAAAGCATGATGTGGCATTCTGCAGTATGAAATTTAAGCGTGTGAAATTTAGAAGTTGCAGAGATGCCAGCTCTTACTGCCTCCTCAGTGGAAAATTACTATGTTCAGGGTTTAGAATCCAGGTGCAGTATTTGGTTGGTTTAAATATTCTACCTGTGTGGGTAAACATAACTGCTTTAATGCACTAAAATGGAGTTAAGTGGACTTCAAATTTGAGCATCACTGACTTAAATTTGACTCTGACCCAAGTGGCCCGGGAGCACTATTTTAGCTGGCCCAGCATGAAGTCAAAAGCACACAGCAGGGCTCAATGCAGGCAGTTTCTCTATTCTGCACCTGGAGTGCTCTTGTGGTTTCTGCAATGGAAACTACTGCTCAGACCAAAACAAAGAAGTCTTTAGTCCCAGGGGAAGGTAGGCTACTGCAGTAACCCAGTATATAAAGCTAATGCAGCTTTATCTGTGCTGACAGGTTTTGTAATGGATCTCCTGTTGGAGATAAAAATGAATATATGGAGCTATCCCTCTGGGGAGCTATTCTGTACCAGTGTAACTACTGTAAGGAGCTCAACAGGCTCTGCTAGCAGGGATTTCCAGTGAGCTCCAGAGACAGTTTTATTCACAACAGTAGCATATTGACAGGAAAAAACCATACCTGTTTGAAAAGAAATGGCAGACAGATCCTAGGTGGTAATGGAAAACCTAAATCAAACACATGGCATGAATTAAAGTTAGCGTTCCAAACAGTATTAAGTATAATTGCTTTGAAATCACAGAATACGTACTTTGTGATTTGAAGTTTTTTAATCTGCAGACTGGATCATGACACTTCTGATACCAGACTTCCTTCTTTAGATCTACCAGAATCCTAAAAATGAAGCCATTTATTTTTTAGTAACACTACTTAAATTAAGTGAATGCAGAGAGAAGGAAACAAACACTAAATAAACAGGTTTTGTTTGTCCCTGTCTATGGATATTGCTTTTCATTCTCTGACATGCTTACTAAATTCTTGTTTTGTACAGGCCCGAATTTTTTAGAATAAACTTCAGGTTTCTTAAAGTTAAAAATATATTTAAGAGTAGCTGTGAAATTTATTCAACTTCATTACATAAAGCTTGGAAGAAAAAGTCATTACAGTAAGATTAGTATATGGGACACAGTAAGATGAGTATATGTGACCTAAGTGTAAGGTTAGGTTTTGCTGCTGCTGCTGTTAGAGCTAATTGCATTATAAAAGCCAGATAAAAGCACTATTTTCTGTCAACTGATTAGACAACCCAGCTTTTTCAGCTGTGCTTTAGAAACACCAAGCTCATCTAGCATAGTGGCTGTGGAGAGTTTTTTTTTATACCCTTGTTTCTCCAAAACACGTTCCTTGCAGTTATTTTAAATGTTATATAAAATTATTTTCAAGTTAAAATATTTGCACTGATGATACGCTGCAATTCGAATGTCACCTGAAAAACCTGACTTTGCAAGATTTCTTTTGCTAATCTGTAAGAAGTCTGAGTCCTTGTAGAGTGACCAGCAAAACTCACCCTGACTGACATGGGGGCAGGAGTTACCCTTGTCCTTTTAATAATGTAAGTTAAGATGTTCTGTCTTCTTTATCTTACTTGTGACAGCTCAGCTTCCTTGCTAAGCAGCATTAAAGCACAGTACCACTTAATAGCTTTAATATACTCTGCCTTGTATGTGAGCATCTTGAGGCACGTATTTTAAATAGCATGAACAGAAATATTAGAAATACATGTTCAGTTATCACAAAGTACACTGAGGGGTTTGTCTGGTTGGTTTTTAAAAGCACAGTATCCTCACAAAGAAACAGCACAGAAATTGTAACAGCTGCTAATTCTATCCATAATAGTTTTTCAGCATTATTATAGAATAACAGTTGAGCAGGACAATGCAGCTGTTTTGCAGTGAATAGTTACAGAACGTACATTATGTTGTTACTTTTGTGAGCTCTTCCAATATTTGCACACCACCGGTAACCAGAAATATCATACACAAGTATTTCATCTGAAGAGAAATAATTCCATTGCCGTATTCCTGGGGGAAATGAAAAAGGGATTTAATTATTGAAAAATAGTGCTGCAGAATACTCGTTTGTAAATAGTAAAATGGTCTTTACCTCCTTGTACCCCATCTTTATTAACCAAAGAACGAACAAAACAATCAATTTCTGGATATGGTGAATCCTGATAACCATCCATGGAATCTGTTAAAACAAAGGCGACATATATGCCCAGTTACTGGTTTTGCCATTGCCATTCCAGGATCTGAAGGGGGCCTACAGGGATGCCAGGGAGGGACTCTTCATTAGGGACTGTAGTGACAGGACAAGGGGTAACAGGTTCAAACTTAAACAGGAGAGGTTTAGATTGGATATAAGAAATTCTTTCCTGTGAGGGTGCTGAGGCACTGGAATGGGTTGGCCAGGGAGGTTGTGAGTGCTCCATCCCTGGCAGTGTTCAAGGCCAGGTTGGATGAAGCCTTGTGTGGCATGGTTTAGTGTAAGGTGTCCCTGCTTATGGCAGGGGGGTTGGAACTAGATGACTGTAATGTCCTTTCCAACCCTAAGTATTCTATGATTCTACATGCAACTGTAACACTGCTACACATTGTATAGAGCATAGACAGAAAATGTCTATCCTTAAATAAAAACAGGCTAAATCCACTGTTATTTTCCTGTAGATATTTAAACTGCTACTGCCACCCCCAAGGAGCTGGAGGAAAGAGGACAAAGCGTGGCTGCCATTGAAGCTCATTGAGGGGAGGTTCAGCGGCTGGCACTCATGTGCTGCACCGCATCTGTCAGTGCAGCTGCATGGTACCTCCTGCAGAAAGCTTGCTTAAGAAAAGCCCTCCTCGAGGTTATCAGGTGTGTCAGTCACAGTATATCCAGTGAAAGAGTACAGAAGGCTTGGAGTACCTCTACTGCGTCTGGTATTTTGACTGTTCAAAACCGCAGACACGTTCCCCTCCTCCTCTGAAAGGCCAGATGACAGAACTTGTGTGTCTTCCCTCACTCTGAAGAAAAGAGAATACAAAGTAAAATCTCTGATTCTTACAGCACAATATGGTATGGTGTAACATACTGTAACATACCACAGTATGCCATGACATAACATAGTCCAAGGCTACCAGCTTCAGGCATCCCTAAAGGAGCAGGTGGCTGGACCAACTGACCTCCAGAGGTCCCTGACAGCCTTAGCCAGCCTGTGAAGCTGTCTAACCCTGTCTGTAACCGTTACCGACCCCTGTGGCACTTCTTTCGTTTAAAGACTGCTGGTCCACCCTCATGCAGCAGTATTTGCTCTAGATATACTATATATATATATATATAGATACACACACTTTGAAAGGTCTCAGGTGTTTTTTTCTAAAGAGAATGAACTACTTTTCCTTGTCATATTACTAGCTGGAAGGCAGATATCAGGCAAGACTAAATTCAACACAGCAGAAGTTCTCATACATATTTATGACAGACTCGGCTGATGCCTGTGATCTTAACACATGACACCATTTATGCTACCAGGCTATGGGCTAGCAAACATTTCAGGATATGAAAACTTCAGTCACAACAAATACCTGTTTTTAATAAAAATATTATACACAATACCATACAGCTGTATGTAGTACTTTAACTTTCTGCTGCAGTAATGACTAGGATCATCTTAATGTACTGTCAATACAGGGTAAGATATATCAGAGGTTTAGATACAGAAAACTTGCTTATTGTATGTACCAATATCCAGCCTAAGGAGGTATCCGTACCAAAAGGGCAATCTGGTATGGAAATAACAGGTACAAAAAAACCTTTTTATTTTTAAATCAGACTTAAGACAGTATTTACTGTTCATATTTAATTGAGTAGAAATCAACTTTTTCCTCTCAGAACTATACAGAATCCAACCAAAATTAACAGTAGTTAACATTTCAGCATGTGTGTATAGAGATATAAGGCACAACTCAGAAGGCAAACCACATGTTCTGTAGTGTTCTTCCAGCATTTAAAGAGTCTTGAGAAAAAGGAATTCTACTGGAAACTTCTAAATTACCCTGTAACAATGTCCATGGAATAACTGCCCATTGATAACTATTCACAACTGCTACAGGAGAAAAATCACTAAAATACATGTGTAAAAATACTTAAATTCCACCAGAATGAAGCAATTACCTAACATTGCAGACCAAGGAGGAAAGAAAGTACGCTTCTTCCACGGAGACATTCTGTTCACACTTAGGGACAAATTTATTATCCTCTGCTATCTTCAGAATCACGTTTTTTCCTGCTTTTGACGATCTATACATCCGGAAATTTCTATTCTTTGTGTAAACTCCTACAGGAAACCAGATATTTCTTAACATAACAATGCTGGCTAGGGTTTGAGATACTGAGCACTTGTAAATGAAACCCTTTCCCTGAGACTCTGCTAAGGGTCTAAGGGATGGACAAAAACTATGACTAACTTTGGCTCACATCCCAGAGAAGAAATGCAACACAGTAAGATCGCGCACACATCTTCTATGTTACAGAAGAATTAAGACAAACACTCAAGACCTCTACATAGACTTTTAATCATTCTGACATTCTCATTACTAAAAGCTTCCCTCCAGTATAAGAAATTAGTGCATTCATGCTAACTTTGTGAAATGCAACTGAGAATAAAAAGCTGCACAACTATTTTAATCAGAAAGGACTTTGTCAAACTTTGTTTTCTGTGGACCAGACACCACTTGTCTGAAGCATTTATCAGGAAAAATCGATTCCAATCTCAAACCACAAAAAAAAAAAAAAAAAAACTATCTGAAACACTGCTTGATCTGTCTACGACTTATTGAAGAGATGGGAGCTTTCTTTGTAGGTTGCATTTAATTTTCATGAAGATAAAAGAGCTTAAAGCACTCATTCAACAAGAATGTCACACAGCTTTCTAGNAAAAAAAAAACAGCTATCTGAAACACTGCTTGATCTGTCTACGACTTATTGAAGAGATGGGAGCTTTCTTTGTAGGTTGCATTTAATTTTCATGAAGATAAAAGAGCTTAAAGCACTCATTCAACAAGAATGTCACACAGCTTTCTAGCACTGCAGCTAATTCGATTTTCGCTTTCCAGTTTTGAGGTAATGTGTGTAACAAATGCTAAGGATGGTTAATCTGGGGAGACTACCGCCAAATTCTTAAAAGATGATGCACTGAACTATTTGGTTTTCTGTAATTTCCATTCACTATTATGCTTGGAGGAATCCTGAACAGTAGGTTCAAAGTAATCCTTCTGACTCAGTAATGGAGAAGCCTATCATAAGGCTAACTTTGTAGTTACGTTTCAACAAATCAGACATACTGAAGAGGACAACGATAAAAGTGATCCTGAATTCCATGAGAAGAATTTGAAGGAAAGAGGGGTTTTCAGAGAAATCTGAGAAAAAAAGCAAGAAGTCGTCCTCAAGTACATAACACATTGCTGTGCAAATGTGTGCTAACTTCTTTCCATTTCATTAACCCAAGGCAAAGAGCAGAGACACCAGGCACAGGGATGGAGAAGGGTGGAACTCTGAAACTTTAGTTTGACTGTGGGCGTTGTGCTCCTGGAGATTTTTAACATTTTAATACCATGAACAGCTGAAACCCAGTGGGGCCATGAAGTGCCCAACCCTGCATTTCTATTCTTCTGGCTTTAAAATCTAGCAACTGCCATTCCAAAGAGGGGAGGAAGGCTCAAGCATAAACGAAGAACAATACAGAAAGCCACACCTTCCATAATGAAGCAGCTTCTAATTTAACTGAAATGACAAAAATGCAATATAGATGCTATCCATTTCTAATCCAACCAAGAGTACCAAGTGCTTAGGAACAAAACTAGAGTCCTGTGTGGCGAGAGTTTCTTCAAACTTCAGAACAAAAGAGTTAAATATAATAACTGAAGAAGTTCCATGGGCCAGAATTTAACAGTAATTTAAGTATAGCATTCATGATCACATTTTCAGCATATACTGTATTTGGCTTAAATTCTGACTGAAGGGACAACAATATAAACACTATTGTTCTTACTGTCTGTAACCAAAGGTTAAGGAACATCCATTTTTCACAACCTCTGTAACATCCCAAAGAGGTTTAAAAGCACTTCTTATACTTACCTAGATCTACAAGAAGTTGCTTGTTGCCATCTTTATCATTTACTATTAGAAAGGAAAATTCCAGATTTTCTCCCTGGTATGATGTTTCTGTATCCTTTGTTTTGTGAGCAATGGCTGGCCAGTCTTTGGGGGCATCTCCAACAGCTGTGAGCTTTGTAAGAGAGCCATCTGATCCAACTCCTTCTGCAGAACACTGGAAAACATGTCCTGCTCCTTCTTCTGGAATCACAGCAGCAGCACTGCTCTCTATTAACCTTATGGCAGGCTGCAGAATCCTCCTCACAAAGTTACCTTAAAAACAAACAGGAAAACCTCAACACAAGTAACATCATTTAACAGTTGAGAAAGAACAACAGTTTCTGTGCAAACATTTTGCAAAACAGCCAAGCTGGAATCGGTTGGAGTCTGGGGTCTCTTTTCCCACCTTCTGGATTTAAAAGGAAAAAACGACATCTTTGACCAGCCCAGAGTACAAAACGGCTCTGGTTCATGACTGAGAAACCCACGCTTGGCAAGAAAATTACTAAACTTTGTTAAACAGAAGAAAATAAACAATTGTGTGTATATCAATTCTATCATACAGCCACAATCTTCCCCTTCGCAATTTACCACTGAGAATGGAGAGACCTAAGAAGCGAGGTGGCTTGCCACTTTTGACCACTAACAGTATTTTATATTTTTATATGTAAAATCATTGATCCCTACAGTATCTCTTATACTTTCTCACGAGCTATGAACTCAGTTCCTGTATTTTAACTTTAACTAGTAACTAATTCCAATTATATACTAAATGGTTTTAATCATATTTAATTTTAAGCCTATGCACTTTGTGCATGTCTCCTGACAGTAAATGCTTATGAAACGATATAATCCAAGATATGGTAGTTCATATCCTAGTTTATCCCACATAAATGCCACTAACTGATCCTAAATATTTATTAGATAGAACACAATGATTAATTTAAAAAAAATACAACACTTCAATGTGTCTACAAAATACATTACCCCTTTTAAGTTTAATGTTAGACAAAATCTTTCACATTTTGTATATTTTCCTATAGATTCTGGGAAATTACTTTATGAAGTTATATGCCTTTTAAGGTTTTTACTATAGCAAAGGCAGAACATGGACACACAATCTCTATATTTTAAGCCTGACAGTAAACATGACAAAGTCACGTCACAGTGGAGACACATAACACTTAACTAATGGGTCAGAATGAACAGATCAAGCATTTACTGAAAGAACAGACTAATACAGTTTACTTAACAAGATCACGGGTTAAAATTGCTGTCATGCCAAATTATTTATTAACCATGTATTATTTAAGAGTTTTATAGTGGCAGAGGAGTTAAAGACCATACTTTGAACTAAAAATTGCAGTAATCCCATTTAATCTTCGGGGTTTGTAGCTGTTACCACAGTGTCACACAGGAAATAACTTCTCTGTGTCCACTCAGAGCTGGCAGCCAATATTATAAGCAACCACAAATGCTAATTATAGAAAAAGTAGAAGATGAGTTGAGAAATAATGAGGCTTAATGAAATAGAAATTGTTAGTAATTTCTGATGGGAATAGGTATTTATTTCCACACATAAATCCATTAAATATTCAAATGTGAGAAGGTACTGTATAAAGTCAAAATCCCATTTGCTATTTCTAGGTGTAAGAGAAAAGAGCACACTTACCAACATGAATATTATCCTTAAATACAGCTTTTTGGAGTAGAAATATTAAGTGTCGACTAAATTTTTCATCAGTACTGGAATCTAAATTCAAGACATCTTTGGCTGAACAATCTACACCATAAAGTTCTTTCAATTTTTTGCTGACAAGCTGAAATTACAAACATTAATTATGCTATTTTCTCTAGCATTTTTAACAGTAGCATCTATAAAACCTAACACAAATGCAGATTCTACATCTTTTTTCCCCACTTTATTTTTCTCATTTTGAGCATACAATTAATTCAAACTAGCTCATAACTCATATCAAATTTTAACCAAATTTGATACAGATTGTATTTGCTGAAATAAACAAGTCATTAAATATACTAACAGTGATAAGATGAGCAGATTTTCAGTTTTTCAGGTAAAAGTCTAGTTTAGTGGCTTATATATATATGACTGAATATGATCATAGAATCATAGAATAGTTAGGGTTGGAAAGGACCTTAAGATCACCTAGTTCCAACCCTCCTGCCATAAGCAGGGACACCCCACACTAACCCATGCCACCCAAGGCTTCATCCAAACTGGCCTTGAATACAGCCAGGGATGGAGCACTCACGACTTCCTTGGGCAACCTCTTCCAGTGCCTCACCACCTTAACAGGAAAGAACTTGCTCCTTATATCCAATCTAAACCTCCCCTGTTTAAGTTTGAACCCGTTACCCCTTGTCCTGTCACTACAGTCCCTAATGAAGAGTCCATCCCCAGCATCCCTATAGGCCCCCTTGTATCAGCTGGCAAAAGAAATGAGCATAGGAGTATATGAATGAAACTTTTATCAATGCTACTCTGAAAAATACTTAAATATTCCTTCAGTTTTACAGCTTTGAAGTGGCAGAGCACATAAACAATCTACAAAAGTAAGCTTATATCAGTAAACCTGTACAGCATTGTACAGTGAATACAAGCATTCCAGCAAATATCATTCTGTTTTTCACTTTTACTTAAAGAGAGCCTTTGCTTTTACTAAAACAGTACTTTTTACTTAATTAAAGATTAACACTAGGTCTACAATACCTTTTCATTTGCTAAAGAATAATGAAGATGAAGTGGTGAATTCTTTGGTTTCATATTAAATCAGGAATGAATTCATAATAATCTACAAAATGACTTTGCTGCAACTTACCTCAATTAGCTTTGCAACCATACTCTTGCCATCTGCATCAGGATTTGCTGGTTTGTAGAACTCCAAATCAAAATAAAGTTTGCAAGGATCTTTTTCAGGAATTACTTCATAGCAGTGCATAAGACTTGTTTTATAACCTTTGCTAAGGAAGAACAAAAGCAAATCACAACCTTGCAAGATAAACATTACACATACTTATCAGTTGCAAACAAGGATCCCACAACATTCTTTCATTTTTCAGTCTATCACCCATATTAAAAAAGAACCAACGTAGCAACCCTGTAATCCTTTTAAAAAAACTGTAACTAACTTCAGCATCAAGTTTCAACAAAGACATTTGTCTGGCCTAGAATTTGGCTTCTCCTCCCCACACCCCCCAAGCCTTACCATACATATTGCCAAAAGAAATGCTGTAGAGACCTTAAGGAATGACAGAAAACTGAAAAAAAACTTAAAACTCAGAAGTAAAACTTAGTAAGTGATCACTGAGATTACGCAGACTTTTTTTCCACCTAAATTAAAAATTAATCTAATTTCAAATAGAGGGAAAAAAAAAGCTTGCTTTCAATACAAAAGTTGACTCTTGGATGTCTTTTACTTCATCATCAAATGTTTTATTGTAAAACAAATAAAAGGAAAAAAAAGTTTAGCATATAATTGAATTGCCAATACTTGAAACCACTGAACACAAACACAAACCCACAAACCGGTAACTACCATTTGTATTAATACCCATTTAAATGAAAACATGACTAATCATAGAAATATGTTTGTGTCACGTATTGGCATGATTCTCTGAGGAAACCTAACAGCAAAAGCAAATCTACTGCTACTAGATTTAAGTTCATTAGATATAGTCCTTAGTTCACAGGGAGTGATTGCAGTCTGCATCTCAAAAGAAAGTTCAAACCGAGTAAAGAATAGATTGGTTTGTCCTTACGAATTTTTCCCTGTGGCCAAGATGAAAGCTCTGCTACCCATTACAGCTCTGTCAGAGCAACAGATGGCTACTGAGGATAGCTATCCAGTAAGAGCTATTACTGGATAACAGTGTAACCACTGCACTGCTATCTTATAGTAACATCTAGGATACCTTTTCAAATACTCACCTGTAATAAAACCAAAGCTCTTCATATGAGGTCACAAGGTAAAACCTCGGTCCACTTTGTGTGCTCTTTTCCAAGGCAAATACATGAACGCACTTTTAAAGCAAAAATATTGAAGTTTTTAATTCAAAGAACCAGTTAAAGTTTTTACAAGTTCCTATTAATTTCTTTGGTCAAAGGTTAGCAGATACTAGGAAACTGTAAGTAGATCATTCATCCTTTTTTTCAAGCCAAGTAGCATCTGGTTTTAATCAAGAATATAATTCTGATTTCAGTTACATAAACAAAAATGTGAAGCTTTTCTTTGCTCTGTTTTCTGTGTAAAATCTTCTTTCTTTCTGATCAGTGGCAAGTGCATCAAACAGAAAGAAGAACAATGTCCTGAAAGGAACAGCCTCACGGGCATGATGGCAGCATATGGCTTTATAGCAAATATTCTTTAGACTTTATATTATTTAAATACAAAGATGGAAAACACAAAAAATCTATTGCCAAGCCCGTGAGACTGCCTTTTGGAAAGCAGACTGTTGGGATCACTTAAACACCTGAAAAAGTGTGAAGAAAAACACAGTATTTTCTTTAAAAACAGCAACTAATTTGAAAAGCGTTAACCTGAAAACCTAAGACGTGTTTTGCTTAACATTCATTTGGCTCATTACTTCTCATCACTGAACTTGCTACTCTGATGTCACTGCAGAGCTGTACATTTTTTTGTCTCTGCTTCCTGATAATCTCTTTTTCTTTCTCAGTTTTTAACTCCTCTTTCTGTGTGCTCAACTCTCACTACTTTCCCGTCTTCCTGCCAACCCTGATAGCTTGTTCATCTTCAGAAGGAACAAATCACTACAAGGTTACCAAAAGCACTTTTACTGCTACAGGTTAACATTACATACCAAGTTGTATGTTAGAATAGTACTTCTCAGAGATACCTCCAGTGTAGTGTGATCTCTTACAAAGACAATAAAGCTACTTGCTGTTTCAGGATTGGGAAGAAGGGAGAAAAAAAAGATCTTGCAATTTGATAAAGACCTTATTGCCAAACAGGCTTTTAAGTGAAGCTCAACCTTATAAAGTACCTAAAGAATAGAGACTTTTACCAAACAAATAATGTACCTCTTTGCAGGTTTTTACATAATTGAAAGCATCAGCCTGACGACAAAATATTTTCCAAACCGGGGATGGCAAAAGGGGTTTGGACAGTCTTGGTTTATAAACTGGAGGAAGAGGGTTACTTTCATAGTAAGATGCTAGTTCTTCTATTTTCTTCAGTCTTTCTTCCCAGCTTTTCTTCGTTTGTCCTGAAGCAATAACAAATAGTCAAATAACTATCAATTCCTGTTTGCGACTCAATTTTAATATATCCTGTACTTATCATGGCTTTGAATTCTAGTTTTGTTGAATGTAATTTATTTATTGACAGTAGCCAATATTTCAAAGCAACACCTAATCTTGCTTGATATTCATTTTAACATTAAATCTTTCCACACAGTTTTAGAAGTAAGAGATCTCCATATAATTACTATCAAAGATAAACAACAGAGTGGACACAATAAGGGAAGGTGTAGGAAGCTTCTTTTTTGTTTACAGAATAGTATTATATTCCTTCTCAAAAAAATACACAAAGTGTGTTAATCAGCCACACAGCATCAGTAAGGAGTGAAAAAATACTGATTAATGGTGGGAAAGCCAAATGAGATAATTAATTTGTATAAGTAGCAACAGCACTTGAAATTCTGAGAAAAATTAAGGTATCTGACTCCAGCTCTGAGTGCTGTATCTCAAAGTAAAAGATGTGAAATCCAAAATGAGGGCTCCATTCTCCACTGCCAACCTTTGCTACTCATCAGTAATACTGCTTAAAATCTCATGTATTTTCTTGCAAATTTAAGGTAGCAATCTTATCTCTTTTCAAGAACTAGCACCTGATACCGTAGTGCTTGCTATTTCACAACCTTTCAACTTCTAGTTCCACAAGTAATCCAAATATTATGAAGTAATGTAGGAAAGCATAAACACAAGATTAGCATACACATAATTATTTACACATTTAATTAACTTTAATTTTTTTCTGGAAAATTCATTGCCTCTCAGAACACTTGCAAATTGGTAAAGAGCATTGCTAAGAAACTGTGAAACAGAGAAAGGGGCAAGAAGTAACAAAGATAAAGGGGTATCTTTTAGTTTTGCCCTGAAATAACTACTTGGCTCTTGTAATAACTTCACAGTTGCAATGAAAGATAAAAATGAGACAAAGATGACACTGACCCTGCTCAAAAGTATTCAAATGTTTAACAACCTGAATACACAAGGTGAGTTTGAGTATTTAAATATTCTTGTTGGCCCTGAAGCTCAAATTTTACATCCTCTGAGTTTTCCACAGTAAAGGTTCCTACATTTCTGACCACCGTACATCTAAGCTTGTCTGTCTTTTGATATTTTAGTGCCTATGTCAAGTCTAAGAGTGGTTGGTTTTTTTCTAACTGGGCTCAAACATATTATCTCTGCAGACCTTACCAGTCTCCTGACCCATGAATTTCCTCAACTTCCTTTTCATAAAGTTAGTTTCTTCTTTGGGAATGAGAAATGAAATTATAGACATTAATCAACAATTCTTGTAAGTGCTAGCAGAACCCTCAGTTTCATTTTCATGCTGCTGGCTTTGCTGTAAATTAACTGGGTGCAAAAGACTTTCCCACATGGTGGCCATTAAAAAGAAGGGAAACAAATGAGACTTTCCATAATTCTCTATGCATTTTAAACTTCCTAGTTAAATCAGGATATATTTTTGCAGACACATGGCTGAGTGGATATCTGAACCTGGGAGAAGGCTGGTAACCCTTACCTTAACCTGAAATTTATCACTGTTCTTGCGTCCAGACACTCAGATTCTCACCAGCCCAATATATCTTTCCAAGGTAACTTCATCTATACCTAATACATGTATTCAGAGCATGTGCAATTTACCCTTACAGGCTAAGTGGAACACAGTAAGTAGCCTTCTGAATTTACTGAAAAATTCCTACTTCGTGCTCCTCTCTTCTGTTCCACAAGATATAAAGGGAGTCCTTATTTTCATTTTACTTGCTAGGAAGAAATGCCATCACTGACACATTTGGACTTCAGTGTTTCTGACTCAGCAGGATGTTCGCATAAAATGCCTGGGAAAATGTGTCTCCAGGGAGATGACTTAAAGAACTTGTTATTTCATTTTCATTTTTTGAGGGAAGAAGTGGTGGTGTCAGCAGACACCTTGTGTTTTGATACCTTAGATGGCTGGGTAGTTTTTTGGTTGTTTGGGGTTTTTTAGACAGATGAACTTTCCATTTCAGAAATGTTCCCTCATGCTATGGGGGAAACACAAATGCATCACTTCATCGTATGCGTCCCTGCTCTGTAGTAAAAACACCACCACAGAAAACACACATACACACACCAAAAACCCCAAACAACCTATCCTAAAAATCTGTAATGATAATGACAAAACACACTATCCACAGCTGCTGAGAAATGAAGCTTAAACACGCTAGTCAACTGCTACTCAAAATAACATGATTACATTGGTGTCTTGGCTAGTGGGGATGATGCAACATCAGCTACACATTTCAGCCTTAGAATAATAAATAACTCTCCCCAGTGCTAACTTCCTTAATGCTAGTGAAAATTAGCTTAGTTACACTTATGATGAGCTAAACTGTGGCACACTGAAATGTACTACTCATTTTCCCTCAACAATAACAAGGAGCATCAATTTTTCACCTTGAGCTTCTAATAGAAGTAGCTTTTACAATTCAGATTTGAGGCAATTTGTGCAAAATGCAGGATATTTGATGAAACCTCAAAATGTAGGCTAGTGCCTGCTGGGAGAAGCTGGAAAACTTAAGTTTCTCATGTTAAATGTACTCTGATCCTGCAATCAAAGGTCAATGTACAAATATGAAACTAACTGATCTGAAAGCTGATAAGGTAGCTGAAACCTCAGCTTCAGAGAGCTGCTGTGTAAGGTTGAATGGCAGGGCAGTGGGATACTAGCAGGCAGGTATACTCAGACTACATCTGTCAATTGGTTCTATGATTTCCAAGCTTCCACCATGGGGTGGTGGGAGAAAAACCCCACAGTAAGTGGAAAGTGCTGCTCTGATACAGCCCAGTACATCCATGCTTCCCCAGCTCACTGAAATCTTATAGCTTCTCATTTGTTAATCATCCCCATGAACTACTCAAGATGGCGATTATCTTCATAAACCACCATTCTGTCAGAAAAGTAGATTTTTTCAGCACATAGAGGAACTACAACAATAGATCAAAAGCAAGAGTTTTTAGATCAAAAGCAAAGTCAAATGTTACAGCATTAAGTGCACTTGTAACAAACATGCTCAGCATCTGCACCCACGGGAGCCTCGCATGGGCACTCCTGTGTGCATGGTGTAGGGGGAGTCTTGGTGTGATGGCAGCTGAAGGGTATGGCTGTTTACCATAAATCATCATAGAATGGCCCTTACAGATCATCCGGTTCCAGCCCCCTGCCTTGGGCAGGGACACCTCACACTAGAGCAGGTTGCTTAAAGCTCCATCCAGCCTGGCCTTGAACACTGCCAGGGATGGCGCATTTACCACTTATCTGGGCAACTGTTCCAGTGCCTCCCCACCCTCACAGTAAAGAACTTCTTCTTTATGTCTAACCTGAACTTCCCCTGTTTAGGTTTAAACCCATCACCCCTTATCCTATCGATGCAGTCCCTCATGAAGAGTCCCTCTCCGGCATCCTTGTAGGCCCCCTTCAGTACTGGAAGGCTGCTACGAGGTCTTCACGCATCCTTCTCCAAGCTGTTAATCCAAATCTACCCTCTTTCATCCTAAAGGCATTCCCCTTCTCCTAACCCCACATGCCCTTTCCCGTTATGTTTCCCCCGTATGATTGGGCACACTGACGGGTTCTGCCCGGCCGGCCAGGGGCTGAGCCGACGGGAGTCCTAGCCCGGCAAGCCGAGGCGCGGAGAGGAGGCGGAAGGCCGCGCGCCTCCTCAGCCATGGCACTCGGCTCAGCCGCACGCCACTTGCCCTCCTCTGAGCCGGAGCCACCCCACGCGGCGGGGAGCAGCCCCGGGGTAAGAAAGGCAGATAGATACGCGGGAAAGGGGACCTACAGTAAAGGCAGTGCTGCAAACACCGACTCACCATCACAACCCGCGCTCCCCAGCCACCAGCGCCCGACCGCCATGACGTGCCTCTAGGGCAGGCCCCCGCCCCGCGCGGGGAGGAGCCACACGGGCCGAGGGGGTCGCGGTCGGCGGCCGTGCTCCCGGCTAACCGCGTTCCGCTTAAGGCAGGTGGGAGCGCAGCGCCGGTGGAGAGGGTAGGCGGCAGCTGAGGTGGGTGGTGGCGGGGACGGTGGCTGGGTCGAACGAAGGTGTGGTGTGGTGTGGTGTGGTGTGGTGTGGTGTGGTCGGGTCTGGTCTGGTCGGGTCGGGGTAGGGCTGGCGCCCGTGAGGGGCGTCTCTATGACTCTCTGGCTCCGAGGGGCCTCGGTCTGGCGGAGCCACCCTCGCCTCGTCCGCAGGGAGCGGGTTGAGGGGAGCCGGGCCTCTCCACAGCCGGGCCGGAGGAGAGCCGTGGCTCGCCCGAGGCGAGGCGGGGCGGGTTCGGCTGGGAGCGCCGCCTGCCCGCTCCTCGGCTGCCCGCGGGCTCCCGCCACGGCCGGTCCGGCAGGCGGGTGCCTGTTGCTGGCGGATGTTGTCCGTCCGCGCGGGGCAGCGCCCTGCTTACGGCTGCGGCGGGGGACGCCGGCCGCGGTGCCACGGCTGCACCCTCCGCCTGCCGGCCTCCCCCTCCGGGGCCGAGGACTCTGCTGCTGCTTTTCCAAAAGCTTAAGGCGGACAGTTTGCTCATTTAAGTTTGCTTTTGTGGAGAAGCTGCCTAAACAAAAGGGACGGGGGGTGGGGAGAGGAGCTTTAATTTTAAACTGGTTTCCGGTGGCCTTGCGTTACACTGTTAGCTAACTGGAAACACAGGGTCAAAACCTGCATTCGGATCCACCGAAATAAAGCTTTGGAGACAAGCGGTTGAAACTCAGCTAGGCAGCAGCTCTGTCTGACAAAGAGTGAGTGTGCGGCAGCCGGGAGGCATCACCACGGGGGGAGCGTCATAGGGGCGGTGGAGGGGGCCCTGTCCGAGGTCTGATGTGTCCTGCCCCCTGCTGGGGTGAAGGGTAGCTCTGATCTTTTACCTTTCAACACATAATTCTCTCCTTTAATTATCTACTACTTATCATTTGGTAGGTTTGAAAACAACACACTATCCTTAGCACTAAAGAGCCTGGCAAGGCTGTATCTGTTGTGATGGTGCTGTGTTTAATAGGTATGGGTGAATTAATAAGCAAGACACCCATCTATTCTCAGAGTGATTTTAGGTTTTGCTGATTTTGCAGATAAGTGCTGACTGTTTGCTTTTGGAAAATCAGAGTACTGGCCCGGTGTCAGTGTCTCCCAACAGCCACATCCAGACCAGAAGTACTGTGAAGGCATACTGTCAAGGCTTCATCTGTGACAGCAGTATTTAAGAGGGGGATAACACCACACAGAAAATGTAATGGTGTATTTCAAGTTTTTTTAGTTGTTTGGGGGTTTTTATATCAGTTTCTATGTTTTCCTTCCATTATTAGTTAGATAATTATTTGTTGCCATTATACATCATAGAATGGAAAATTCTTAATCTGCCTGTCCGCATTAGTATCATAATGTGCCATGTATATATTTATGTATATAAAATGCAGTCATGTGAGGTGGAAAACTGCCCATTTCTAATCTTTAAGGACATGATTACAATACTGCTTTCTGTTTTGGACATGTATTTTAATACTGCTGCAATCATTGCTTTGTAGCAACTGGCATATACTGAACATGTGTAGTCGTGACTCCTGTGGTTTGCATATTTCAAGATAAAATTGGTAACTAGAGCCAATTCAGTTATTTGCTTCCTTCCCTGTCTGAGAAGCTTTGGTATTATTTTTATCACTATGTCATTATTTTTCTTGTGTCTTTGTAAAGAAACCTGATGGTTCTTATGGCAGTGGTGAGACATGATGATGTTAACTTATTTTCTTTAGGTCCAGGTAAATAAGTAAATCCAGGCTGGCATGGAATAAAAACATGTTCTTATTTACCTAAACTTTAAGATAGGATACAATAATAACAAGGAGCAGAATAACAATTTAACGTTAAATTTTTAATTGCTTTGTCCCAGTCTTCAGCCCCATCCCTAACAGCATGAGATCATCCTCTATAGGGAAATGTTTGTTCTGCTTGACGGAACATGACATCACTGCATTGCCTAAACCAAGAGGAGGCAATTCTTTGTAGTCTGTTAGAATCAGCACCATGCTCCAGAGAGCATTGCTGTTACTCTGACTAGTGCTTTAGAGCAGAAAACGTAACTGCTGGTTAAAACATACATTTGAGTGCCTAGCAAAAAAACGGGTATCGCTTTGTGGGTATCTTTTGTTCTTTAAAAAAGTGCAGGTGAATTGGTGCTCAGAAATTGATGGATATTAAAGGTGAGTTACAGATTCTCTTCTGGAGATAAAGCATGTGTATTTAAAATACCTGATGTATTATACTCAGTTTTTCTTCACTGTCTCTCTAGTTTCTGTAAAGACTCTTAGACAAGCTGTGTTTTACATTGTTCAGAAACAAAGTACTGTAGTTCATTGTAATTGTGGGGTTTGCTAGCTACTTCAAATTTCATTGTTTCTTTGGGATTGGATCAAGGACAACATTCTAGAGGTTTAAGTTTTAAGGTTGCCAAAGGTTTAAGGAGATAAGTCTCAATTTAGGTCACTTAATATTGAAGGTCTTTCTTATTGTTTGCAGCATGTAACATTTGTGTTACAGAAACATTCATGTCTCAGTTTATTAAATTTCCATTTTGCCTACTTAAGCCTGCTGCTGTTCACCAGTGTTATTCCCACCAGCTTCCTAAAACAAGTCCCTAATGGAATGCAACAGTTTGGCTGGATCTTCAACTGATGTCAACCAAAGGCAACCTAATGATCCACTTACCCTCCCTAAGAATTGCAGGATCTTACCTGTTGGACAGAATTGTTAGCTTTCCCTATACTTCACCTCAGTCTTTCTCTAAGTAGTCTCTAAGTTGGCAAGTGACTGCATAGTACTTCGTTGCTGCTCGGGGTTAAAAGCCATGAAAAATGTAACGCAATAAGCTATTCTAGAAATCTTATTTCTTAAATATCAAGCTTATTTGATATTTCTGTCATTTAGTTTTCAGGGAATTTCCTGTGTGCTGCTAATTTATGTGATAACAGTTCTTAAGTCTGGAATATTTTTGTGAGCAAGAAGATACCTTATTTACATCAGTGCTCCAAGATACAAGGACATAGTATTCAGAGTAACTACATGTAAGTAAATGTCTTATCGTAAGAACCAAAGAAAGAAAGATGGGTATACATACCATTAATATATCTGCTAAGTGAATATCTTTTAAGTTATTGCATTGTTGTACCTTGCTTGTTTCTTGAGATCTGACCATGTATTTAACTTCCAAGCATTTATTACTTTATCCTTGCTGGCTATTTAACTTTATGATGCTAAATCCTTTTATGAATCCTGAGTTAAAGGTTAGTTGTGGTAATATGTTCCATGGGCACACATGGAGTAATTGAGAGGGAGGTTTATTGCGTTTAAATTGATTTCTGGCTTGGTATCAATGATCATTTCTTGTCCTATGTTCTGATTAATAGTAAATAGCAGCCCGCAGCACAGAGTTGATTTCATCAACTATTTAAAGTTGTGTTGTTGTGGGTTAATGTTATTTATGTTGCAGTTGCCTTCACATACACCAGTTAGGAGTGGATCCAGTGATGTTTCAGTTGAAACAATGCAGAGAAATTATTTATTTCCCAAGAGACTATCACCCAAAATCCAGTCTTCTATGTTAGTCTTGTATGCTTCCAATAAATTGCATTGATTGGCTTTGGATCTCAATTTCTGTCTTATTGATGTGACATAACAGTCACAATACTAAAATGGTACTGATGCATGTAGGGACATCACAATATTTTAAATTTTTTTTTTTTTTTCAATTTGTCTCTTACCCTGCTTTTCTTAGGCATTTTTAATGATTGGTCACAGGGATCTGCAGACTATTTTTCCCAGACTTGCTGTAGAATGCAGTAATCTAGAAGAATATTTCATGTTCTTCTTTCAGGTATAGGATATGTCGGGATACTCAGAAATGCTGGGGTTTTATGCCTGCCAATACTAATACTCTTAGGCTAAAGTTATTCTGTATGAATATCCCCTTTTAACATTAGTGTGTTCCCCAGTTCTAAAGAATTGCTTTCTGATTGTGTAAGGCTTTAAGGAAACTGAACAAAAATCTGAAGGCAGCATTTCATGAGTATTAGCTATCATATATTTTTATTTTCTTCAAGCTGACAGTTGAGGGCCATAATGGCAGACACAGGAGATGGTCCACATTCAGAGGAAGATCTGGCAGATGCAAAGTCTATTCCTAGAGGTTCCAAAGGGTAAGTGAGCTACTTTTGGTTTAAGTCTTCACTTGTAATTCTTGAGGAATCCTGTGCTGTAACAGAAGGTGAGAGCCATAGAAGTAATGCTAAAAGGAAAAATTTCAGTTATGGTAAATTATAATAATCATAAATGACTATTAGAAGAGTTTTACTACTTTTGAAAATACACAGTCTCTAACAGGCCACTTGTATGTGCAAGGAACTAAAAAGCAACACCTGAGGTGCAGTTAGACTTAGCTTAACAGTATTATCAAGTGGTTGTCTGTTCTGAAAAACAGACTTCTGTATCTCATCCTGGGCTAAATGTTCAGCCCTTTCCTTGAACTTCTAGAGCTTACCAGAACCAGTGGCAGACATGGTTGCTTGAACTGACCTGCTGGAGGGTTTTATGTGCAGAAGCACAAGTGCAAGAGGAACTTACAGGGGTGGAAGGAAGGAAGAGCAGCCTGTTCTTCCTGCTTGTTATGCTGATGTAGCACTGTCATCAGATTGCACTCTATAGGAACTTAATATTTTGATAGAAATTAGATTTAAGAGCATTACAGACTTCTTGTCCATAGAATACCCATATGCTTAAATGAGAAAATCCATACTGACCTCAGCATATATGAACTGAGTAAAATTAACAGATGTTGAAGAGTCATGAGTGGTATTGTTGGTGTGCTCATTAAGGTAGAATTACAGCTGCATATAGAGTCTTGGTCTTTCTAGGTTTTGAATGTTTACTTGTGAAAATTAAATAAGGAAATGACTTTTGGTTAGAATTCAGACTAGATTTACAATCTCAGAGCTGATCTTGCTCCTAGTACATAGCTTTCAAAAGATGGTAGTAAAAAAAAAAACAAACTGATTTCTTGTTGATACAGTAGTTGGTTTCCTTAAACTGATTTTTCATGCATTGCTATGTAGAAGCATTATCACTTTAGACAGTTCTTCCTTGAGTCTTTAAAACTTAAACTTGTTACAAGTTGCACAGAAGATTAATACAACTACAGATGTCTCTTCTCCCCTCCTACCCACCCCCAATTATTTGTGTATATGCACATTTTCCTGAACTTGAAACAAAAAGTTTATTTGGAAACATAACAATACAAAGCAGTTTTATTTATTTTAACCTCTGGGCAAGTAGAGTCTTTACCAGTCTTAAATTGGATCTGCCAACTTATTTCACAGACATAACTTAGAATCATAGAATCACAGAATGGTTTGGGTTGGAAGGGACATTAAAAATCATCCAGTTCCAACCCCCCTGCCACAAGCATGGACACCTTCCACTAGATCAGGTGGCTTAAAGCCCTGGCCTTGAACACTGCTGGGAATGGGGCATCCACAACTTCTCTGAGCAACCTGTTCCAGTGCCTCACCACCCTCACAGTAAAGAATTTCTTCTTTATATCTAGAATTGTTAGGGTTAGAAAGGACCTTAATATCATGTAGTTCCAATCTCTCTGCCACAAGCAGGGACACTTTCTTCTAGACCAGATTGCTCAAAGCCCTGTCCAACTTGGCCTTCCAACTTCAGGGGTTGGGGCACCCACAGCTTCTCTGGGCAGCCTGTGCCAGTGTCTCTGATGTAAGGAAAAATTTCTTCCTTACATCTAGAGTCATAGAATGACAGTATGGTTAAGGTTGGAAATGACCTTAAGATCACCCAGTTCCAAACCCCCTGCCATGGGCAGGGACAGCTCACACTAGACATGTCACCCAAGGCTCTGTCCAACCTGGCCTTGAACACTGCCAGGGATGGAGCATTTACCACTTCTTTTGGACTCATCACTCTCACAATAAAGGAAATCTTCCTAATAGCTAAACAGAGTCTATCCTCTTTTACCTTAAACCCATTTCCTCTGTCCTATCCTACATGTCCTATTAAAAAGTCCCTCTCAAGCCTACTTGTAGCCCCCTGTAGATACTGGAAGGCTGCTCTAGGCTGAACAAGCCCAACTCTCTCAGTCTGTCCTTATATGTGAGGTGCTTCAGCCCACTGAGCATCTTCATGGTCTTTCTCTGGACCTGCATGAGCAGATCTTTGTCTTTCTTATGCTGAGTGCCCCAGAGCTGGATGCAGTACTCCAGGTAGGGTCTCACAAGAGTGGAGTAGAGGGAGAGAATCACCTCCTTCAACCTGCTGATCATGCTTATTTTGATGTAGCCCAGGATGCCATTGGCTTTCTGGGTTTTCCTGGGCTTTCTAACGCATGTTGCCAGCTCATGTTCAGTATTTTGTCTGCTAATACCTCCAAGTCCTTCTCAGGGCTGCTCTGAATCCACTCATCACCCAGCCTGTATCCATGTCTGAGACTGCCCCAGTGCATATGCAGGACCTTAACACTTTGCCTTGTTGAAATTCATGAGGTTCACACAGGCCCGTCCCTCTAGCCTGTCAAGGTTCCTCTGGGTTCCTTTGCCTCTAAACACACCACTCAGCTTGGTGTCATTGGCAAACTTGCTGAGGGAACTTCTAGGGAACAAGGAACACATCGTACCAATTTCATTGGTTTTGGTTATTATTTTGAAAGTAGGGAAGGAAGATCAGAAATTAACACTTACAGTTTGTCTGATTTCTATACAGAAAGAACCTATCTGCTAGCAAGTCCATGGACTCTGGAATTGTGCCGGACCACAGTTACCGAATGGATTATCCAGAGATGGGGGAATGTGTAATAATAAACAATAAGAACTTCCACAGAAAGACTGGTACTACTTTCAAATTTTAAAGTTTTTTTCCTTAATTTAGATCAATTAGTGGTATGTATTATTCTTCAAAATTAAATATGCGACCAATTTGGATTGCAGCCTCAAATTGTTGTGTGAACGGGTGTGATTCACTCTTCCAAAGGTGCACAGAGGGAACACATTAGGGTATAGCAGTAATGGGGGAAATTCGGTAGGAAAGACAAGTCTATCTTACCTTTTAGTCATGATTTCTGTTTTGCAAATAAAATCCTTTTATGTCTTTATTAGTAGATATAAAAATAAGGAGTAGATAAATCTACAATAAGCATACAGGGAGAGGGAGATTGTGTGCATGTGTAACAATGCAGTGTTTTTTCTGTCAAGAGTGGAGCTGGAATAACGGAATAATGTTCCAGACTGATACAGGTAGAAGTGAGAAGAATTTGGCTCAATATGACCATGCCATCTATATCATATAAAAAATAATGCATTCCTCTTACGTATAGGGATGTTAGCCCGTTCAGGTACAGATGCGGATGCTGCAAGTGTCAGAGAAGTTTTTATGAAGTTGGGGTATAAAATAAAGATCAACAATGATCTTTCATGTGTGGACATTTTTGAACTATTGAAACGTGGTAAGTAGTAATATGTTCAGTGTGTGTATTAAATCAACCACTGTTTCCAACTATATCTGTAGCCCTCACATCTCTTCTTCCATGGTTCTTTTAGATAATACTTCACACCTACTATTGCTAAGGATGTCATGTGCATCCCAGTTTCTTTGTTTGTTCATCTTTGCTGTCTCTTCATCTTTTGTGTCGTGACTGTTGTCTCTGTATCCTTTCTCATCTTCTAAAGAAGGCCAGAAAAAAGGCTGAAACTTAAATGCAGACTGATTCATATTCTGACCCTGTGATCACCGAAGCTCTGTGAGTTGGAAAGAAGCCTGCTTAATTGGGTAGAGGGATTCTGTGCTCTATGCTCAGTGGTATGGCCCAAGATGTCTTCTCATCTAGGGGCTTCTGATGGAGGGACCAGAACTGCAAGTGTGTGGACTGAATTACTCTTAGAGAAACAATTTGTGTTTTGTTTGACTTGTGAAACAAAACACCTTTTTGTCAACTGAGAGCTTTATACTAGTGTTAGTGTTAGTCTTGCTTTGTTTGGACTTGGCTACATCTAGACTAGTAAATTAAACAGTGCCTGGAGATATCTGTAGCCCTGGAACCCAGTGTATTCTAGTTGACTGTTGCAAGGCGTGACTGTGGCTGATTCCTACCAGTTCTCTCCCAGACTGTTCCAGGTCACAGTTCAACAGTAAAATTGTTTTAGGGATTATTCCCAACATGCAGTCAGCCTACAACAATCATGTTTGGGTTTGGCTTTTTTTGTTGTTGTTAATGTATTTGCTAACGTAGATGTCAGTTCTTTTGTGCCAGTTAATGTTTATGTCAGAGAATGCTCCCAGGCATGATTAATTTATTAGTATAGTTGTAGCCAGTCTGTTGACAGTAGCTGAAGGTTCCAAGGCCTCTGTCTTACCTTGGTATAAAGCCTCCAAATAGACAGTGTAAACCACAGACTGCAGCCTAACTAGAGATTCCCCTAAAACAGCCTTTCCTGCACTTCTAGATGCAGTGCTTGTAGAAATGCCCCAGTGTGCATTGCTTAAGAAAAAGCTAAATGCTTCATTTTTTTTCCAGAATAGAAATTCAGTGTTTTGGCAAGCTCTGAACAGAAGCTTTTGGGACTTTTACCCTTTCCATCTACTCTTGCATCTTCTTGAGTTTCCTGCTCAGAATTCCTTTTGGATCCTTTCTTTTAAACCATGTTTGTATTTTTTCATATATTTAAAAGAATCATCTTGATCCTTAACTACAATCCTCACAATGTCAGGCAACAAAAGACATCAGAGAGTATCTGTTCTGTGCTCTTTTGTGTACCACAAGATGGGGGGGGAGAGGGGGGGAAATCGGTGTTTTATCTCAGTCTTAAATGTCTGTAAGTACAAAAATCAGAAGCTTAAAAAGTCTTTCTAGACCTTGCTACAGGGCCAAAGTGAAAGAGTGAAGTACTAGTACCTAAGTCCCTGCAGCAGCAACAACTTTCATGCCACATTAGTTACCCATGTCATATAAGTAGTTGAAGCATCTCTGATTGGAAGGAGAGACGAGACTTCCTGTGCTTTTGCAAAGCTCAGAACTTCCTATCAGTCTGATCCCAGATCATGAGACTAACCATTATTGCATGAGTAAGGTGTGCCATTCAGACTTTGATACACTGTGGGAACGCTCTCTTTGTCTCCTCAGGGTGTTCCTGGCCTAGTTCTGAGGCCATGTCATAGAATGTGTAGGGTTGGCCTTTAATTTGGGGGTTTCTCTCTCCAGTCTTCTGAATTAAAGTAGGCGGGCTCCTTTTGTTCAAGTAGTGAAAACTGGTTGGAGGTTTCTAAATACAGGAGTTAGTTCTTAAAAACTTGCGTTGCATAGGAAACATCAAGTGTTCAAAGGGAACGCAAGAACTTACGACAGTTATCTTTCCTTTTTTCCTTCAAGTTTCTCAAGAAGACCACAGCAACCGAAGCAGTTTTGTTTGTGTGTTGCTAAGCCATGGTGATGAAGGAGTCATCTATGGTACAGATGGCCCTCTTGAGCTTAAAGTACTAACAAGCCTTTTCAGAGGTGATAAGTGCAGAAGTTTAGCAGGAAAACCCAAGCTCTTCTTCATTCAGGTGATGTACTACTGAGCAGTCATCATCAAAACAGCTGAATACTTTAAGAAAAATACTGTTCTCATTAATTATTAGTGCAGATAAATTAATTCTGAAATGGATTTAAATGAAATTATTCTCAGAATAAGATTCTCTTCTGGTTTAAAAGTGGCATAGTCTTCCCTATTAGGTAGACAGTACTTGCCATAGCTGAGATTGCATTATCTTAATTCTTTGGATTCTATAAAATCTTTGTAAACACTAG
Organism: Agapornis roseicollis; assembly: GCA_002631895.1. Lineage (NCBI taxonomy): Eukaryota > Metazoa > Chordata > Aves > Psittaciformes > Psittacidae > Agapornis > Agapornis roseicollis. The sequence continues at coordinate 59,789 of NDXB01010058.1, forward strand.
CCCATCTTGTAGTGAGTTTCTGAATACACTATAGAATTAATAGCTATCTTAAGCAAACTGTGTAGTTGATTAAATAAATGCTAGTTAATTTTCTTCTCAGTCTGTTTAATAGAAATGTGACATACAAATTCTTGTTATTTTTGTTTTAATTGGGTTATTATCATCCTTAAAATGGCTGTCTTTATTTCTTTGGTTTTTATTTTATTTCCTATTCTTCTTTCCATCAAATAGGCTTGTAGAGGGACAGAATTAGATGCTGGTATTGAGACAGACAGTGGATCAGAAGAAACAATGTGTCAGAAAATACCTGTAGAAGCGGATTTCTTGTATGCATATTCCACAGCTCCAGGTGAGAGACTTGAAAAGAAATTTTTATTCCTCAAATCTATGTATACAGTCTGTATTGATGTTGTAAATGAGAATGTGCAGTTGTATGCAGTCAAATGGGTAACCCCTTGTTCTCTTTTGTGTATTTTAATTCCCTCCATTGTTCTTTTCTCCCTGATCTGATTTCTTTTTGAGGTAGTTGCTATTCCTCAGTTCCTACAAACCAACACTGAACGTGCATCTTTCTCACTAGCAAACCCTCAAATGTTCATCTGCCATAAATTCAGTTAACCTGAGTGGTGAATGTAATTTATAGCAGGAAGTAAAAGGTGCATTGATTCTGAGAGAACGAAACAATCGGATCTGTAGGTGCATATACAGAAGTAGGTGATAAACACCTACTGCCTATCAACTCTTTTATTTTCACTGCAGCTGCAAGCAAAACCAGTAGCAACAGAGCCAGTAGTATGGCCTTACGTCACCAGCTAGCAGAAACAGGTTTTAGTCTTTAATTCATGCATGTAGTCCTGAAGGAAGTAACCCTGAAATCCATTTTGCATCTTGGCTTCATCTGTCCTGTCACCTCTCCTTCATACACGTGTACTCTATGAAGGAGTAGTAACTGATTCATAGCTGAGACTGTTGCAGCAGAAGATAGTTTTCCTGCCTTTTGATTTTCTACCTACCTTAAGTTTTCTTAGATGGAAAAAATACAAGAGGATTAGAAAAGTCTTCTGAGTTACAATTTGGGGAGCTTATAAAATCTAGATTTTGATTACTGGTTTTGAGTTTTAAAACATGGATTGCTATTGGATACAATGCTTTGTTTCCCTAATCACGATCCTGTCCTGTGTGGGAGGCTGCTACATCTGATCGGTTTGACATCTCTGTTTTCCACAGGCTATTACTCCTGGAGGAATGCAGCTGAGGGCTCCTGGTTCATTCAGTCACTTTGTAAAATGCTGAGGGAACATGCAAGGAAACTTGAGCTCATGCAGATTTTAACTCGTGTAAATCGCAAAGTAGCAGAGTATGAGTCCTTCTCAACTCGGCAGGATTTTAATGCAAAGAAACAGATTCCATGCATTGTCTCTATGCTTACCAAAGAATTTTACTTCCCTTCGTAAAAAAAAATCACCTTGTAATTTTTCAGGGCATGTTTTTATCTGTAATTTATATGCAATGTTACTGTGGAATACCACTTTTAAGTCTGAATTACTGTTGACTACTGTGTGTGGCATAATGAACTGTATCAAAGTTAGGTATGTCCATTATTAGAAGGAAAGCCGAGGTATGGCTGTGTTAGGAATGCAAACTTGAGTAGGCAAATTTGGAAGTAGTGCTCTGAGTATCTCAAAAAACTAGGAAGAGGAGCCTGAAGGAAGATCACTTATCGTATGTATTTGGTGCTATATTTCACTTTCCTGAAGGCACAAAAGAACTAGTTCTTGAAAATAGTTCAGTTTCATATCTTTGCAAAAAGAAGAAGATTCAGAATATGATATGTTTACTAATGATGGTAATATGATAGTAGTGTCTTTGTACATTTCTTCTGAACTCAATTCTTAAAGTTTAGGTTGTAAACTAACCTAAACTGGTTTAAAACTTAGGCATAAACTACGGAAAGTGGCAGTTTCATTTTTTACATACAATTAGGAAGCCTGTTCAGAATACAGTCGATTTTTTTGCTGATCGTTTTCTATCTCTTTGTACGGAGTATTAGGTAAAGCAATTAATATCAACACAGTAGCTGTTTCAAAGTAAGTTTTATATCTGACCTTGAAGCTGAGTGACTAAGGGACTAGTCTTCCAAAATTTCCTTTTTTGCAGCTCCCTATGGGGGGAGCTGTTGGGGCATATTTTGGGCTGTAAGTGTTGGTGTTAAAGGAAGCCTGCGTTCTGAACAGGCTGCTTTCCTCTTTCTGGTCATAAATAGGAGAGAATTTGTTTTGTGCTGTATGCTTGCCACATTTAACCTGTGTGGAAACCCAGATCTGTGGTAATGGAGAAACTTCACTTCTTAACACTTAATATCTAATTGAGTAAATTACAAGCCAAATAGTAAATTTCTGTATCTTGACTCTGAATTTTGTGGAACTGGCTTTTACAAAATTGTAAAACATTTTTATTGATGTTTCAGCTTGCCTCAGTCTTTAAGATAAGAGGAAGACAATGGTAAATAACTCTATGGTGCTTGCCAAAAAGACTTAAAACTCTGGCATAAACAATGTTAGCAAATTTGTGCTCAATTCCAGAGGCATTTGGGGTTTGGGGTTTTTTACTTAAATTAAATACTGTTTCCTAATTTCTATCATGCTTTTCTATGTGTATTATTTGTTTAGGATCTGATGGCTTTTGCAAATTAATTTTAACTTTAATTATGTCTTTTTCTCAAAATACAACTTCCCCTTTCCTTCCCCATCTGCCTGACCACCTGAAGTTGAAAAAAGCTGCTTTAAAGCATTGTGTACTCTATAGCAGGTAAGAAGAGCTGTGATTGAGACATGGGAAATTCAGGTTCAAAAGTTATGCAAAGGAGGAAATTTTAAACAACATCGATGAGTTCTCTGCTGACTGCCTGATGAATAGGAAGAATCTTTACTGTCTTGTAGAAGTCTTTCATTAGAAAGTGTTAGTCTATTTTAACTGACTGAAACCTCAGTTGCAGGCAGATTTTATTACCCACACTTCTGTGAAAAACTAAATAGGGCCCTGTTAAGCATACCTAAAAATAACATTTACAGAAACCTGTATGTAGGTTTCCTCATGTAGATTTCTTCATGTAGGTTGTGAATTACAGTGAGCAGCTGCACAGTTACGTGTTGTAAATGACTGACAGGACTTCAGTTAATCTATGCCAAAGTAATTGGGAATAGGCATGTTCCTTGAATTCTTAGTTATTTTGCAATGAAAAAGTCCTGTCACAGAGTTTGCTCTTCCCTCAGATTTAATCCTTCTTGGTCCTTTAAAGGATAAATGATTCTACAGCTTCTCCAATAGTATTTAAAATACAGGAAACCAAAGCTAAGCTACAAGTAACCAGTCATGTAGGAGGATATAGAGGCAGGGCCTAGGGAAAGAGGTAGTACGCCTGATGATCCTTTCCTCTCAGGACAAGACTTGCCAGTAAATTCCTTCACAGTGACAAGAGAGCTGCTGTTCAGTAAGTGGGACCTGTGGGTGGAGTCAGTGTGCTGAAGAAGGGAAAGCAACATGCTGGCTCCTTTTGGCAAGGAGGTCTGACTTGAGCTGGCGAGCCTAGTTCATGGCAGTTGGGAAAATGGAATCTAGTTGAAAAGTTGAATTTGGAAAAGAGGCAGTGGGGTGGGAGATTGTAATAGAGTAAGCGTTTAGGAGAGACATGAGGAAAATAGGAGAATTTAAATGGTTACCTATAGGGTGATGCGTGCTGTGTGAGCACCACACAGAAATGGATGAAGGCCACAGTATAGAGGCACAATTGCCAGTTAATCACTGCAGTGGGTTTTGGCTGAACAAATCACAGAAAATTGGAACATTAAGCTGGAGGAGTGGAAGCAAAGTGAAAGGAGGAATTGTAAAATGTAATGAGAAAGAGGAAGCTGCCTTTGAGAGAAGCAACAGGTGATTCATGCTAAAACCCCAGCAGAAAACACGTGTCAGAGGGGAGCAGGATGAGGCTGTTGATGCTGTGTTGTTTGCGTGAGCACTCTTGAGAGTCTGTTTTAAGTATGTGTGATTACACACATGGTAACATGTATATCCATGCTCTCTGTGTGTGCCTACTGGGAACACATCAAGCCTTGCTGCTGGTTTGACCTGGGGACGTGGAATTGCAGGAACCTTACCTGAGGCTGGTAGATACAGCTTGATGTTTTTTCCCTAATGTATCTTCTGAAAAAAAAAAAAGGGGGGGGGGGGGGGAGCCAAAAAC
>NDXB01010058.1:66868-81743 GCA_002631895.1 Agapornis roseicollis
AAAAAAAAAAAAAAAGACCTGACTTTTCCAACCAAATGAAACATGATTTATTCTTGCTGGACACCAAGATGTTCTGTCATGGAAAGGTCACGTAACTACAGCATCTCGAAAGGAAACAAGGTGCACAGCTGTTGTTTTCCAGCATGGTTTTGTTTAGAGTTTGCAGGCAAGATTTGGCCTCAGATTCAATAGTTCACCGCTGCTGACCCTTGTGGTGCCCTGCCTCTTCCTGCTGCACACAGGACTAAAATGTTTCTGCCTGGCTGAGCATGGTGAGCGGCAGGGGGACTTCCCTAGTGAAATTCAACAGAAGTGTGTGCAGAAGGGTGTGTAGAAGACCGACCTAGATGATTTAATAGGTCCTGGCTTCAAATTATATACAGAAAGGGGCCACACGAAGCTGCCTCACTACTTCTAAAGGAGGACCAGAGAACAGGTTTTCCTGCATATGCATAAAGCTATAGTGTTACTGTCTGAGAGGTTTGAGAGTATCTGATACAAAGATCTATCTGTGGTTAGAGCACTTCTGTGGATGAAGAGTGGTACCATAGTGCTCCATGACCATTAAGAAAATACTGATTCCATTTATTTAACCACAAGACATTTAAAGAGAGCAGTGGAAACAACCAAAACTGTGCAATTTACACTCTTCTGTACAAAACCATGATTAATGCTAAACACTGACTTACAGGGAGATTTAAATTTGTAGGATCCTTCTTAAGAGAAACAAACATTTCCTCTTTCACTCTCTGTCTACTTCTGGTACTAAACCCAGAACATTTTGGGTTCCCTTTTATTCCATTCAGCTAAAAGCAGCTTCCCTAAACACAGAGCCCTTGCCTCTGCATGATGCAATGCAAAAGGCTGGCTAAAGGCAGATGTAATCCCTGTGTATAGAGCGGCTCTCTTGCAGAGCCCCTTCACCCTTCTTTGCCTCCTCATCCATAGGTGGTGGTTCTCTCTGTTCTGCTCTCCCACTTCACCTCTACTGAGGCTGTGAGATTTCTGAGTGAGGGCTGACCTTCAGGGGCGGGGATGCTGCTGCTGGTGCTACCGCTGCTGCAGGAGGTCCTGAGCCCAGATGTGCACTCAGGGGCCATGGCTTCCTCACCTGATGTCTGAGCCCTTTGTCCAGGCTGCTGGTAGACCAGTGACCCAATGTGTGTGGCATTCTCCATTCAGCCTGCCCATTATTAAGATCTCAGGAAGGCAATAACCCCAAGTGAGCTGTGGTCTCTCTGCCCTTCAGGCTTGACATTGTAAGCAGACACAGGTGACCCAAGAGTCCATAATTCTTGGTTAACCATTCCTTGCCCAGGATAGGGTCTATATAAGATGACAAGATTATGTCTATTATGATAAAAATGTCTCCTGGGATCTATGGAATATGGGGAAAGCATCAGAAGCAGGAAACAGCTTTACTGGGCCTCCAGTGGCACACTAGGAGCTGGTACCACTTCTCTTGTGTTGCGCTTAGTAGCTGGCTCTTGTATTGAGCAAAAGTATCTAGGAGTGAAATGAAAACCAGACTCTTCCCCATATTTCATGCCTGCAATCCTCGTAGGGGTTGTATGCGATGTATAAGCCTCACTGGCCAGTGCTGCTGTAGCAGGGAATCCTGGTTGCCCTGTAGCTCTAAAGGCCACTTCTGCACAGCGCTTAGTGGTCTCCAGGACTCTGGGTTCCTGTAGGCAAGCCCAAGGGGTGGCACTATCTTCCCTTTGTAAGTGATGGAAGAAGGAATGGGGTTTGGTTATGCTGAAACCAGTTAAAAAATGACAAGAGTCAGAGTGTCAGGGCCTGTGATGACAGCAGGACAACAGCCACCTACTGCTGAACCCCTAGCAGCAGAGAGCGACAGCAGCCCTCTGAGCTTCACCTATGCCCATGGTCCCAAGCTGGGTACTGCAAGGGCAGTATGCCCTGGGGCCCGATGCAGGCTGGGTGAGCTGGGGAGACCCTGCTGTGGTCTATGGCATGCAGGCTTGACCTGCTGGGGCTTCTTTTGATCAAATGCAGGAACTTCTTGATCAATTTTTCCCAAGGGCACCTCTGTGGAAGGGAGTAGGGAGGGCAAGGGATGCAAGAGGGGCAGTAGCGAGGTGGGAGACCCAAAAGGGAGGTGGTACCTTTGCAGCCTGGAAACCTCTGGAGCAGAAGAGGCTTTGTAGCAGTGTATCAGCTACTCTCTTTTAACTTAGAAGTTGACCTTAGGAATGTAATCAGAGAGCTGATTATAAATAGTTTGCACAGTTGTTGATGAGATTAAAATGTGCTGTGGCAGGCGGTTCAAAGCAGAGGGTTACTCCAGTGTGTGCCTGGGATGCTGCACCCTCATCATCTACGGCTGTATGGCAGGCCTGAAAAAGGGGAAGTGGCTCAACAAATGGTCCCAGGGATGGGGGGAAAGAGGAAGCAGCCTGGCTTACAAAACTGGGGTGAGGGACAAGGGGAAACAGGACAGGGAGCAGAGAAAATTAAGGAGGAGGGAGGATAGTCATGGTGAGGAAACCAGCAAAACCCTAAAACTCAGCGGAATGCCCTGAATGGCAGAACTAAAAAGTACCAGCTGAACCATCAGTGCTAATTCATGTTCAGATGGCAAAGTGTGGTGGAGCTTGGGAGAAAGAGAAGGAAAAGGAGGTGGGGGAAGAAGCGCAAGAGGTGGCTGACCCAGGAGGTCAGGGCACCTGGTCTATCAGAGAGCTGTGGCAGCACCGTGAGATGGGCACAGAATGTCCCCCGGAATGGCTGTGGTTGTATCCTGTGGTACAGTGGTTGCATCAGCCACAAGTTTGGGCAGGAGCTGCTGCCAGACCTGTGCTGCATTGGTGAGTGGAAGACAGCCACTGCCTCCTGGAAAGCCTCAAACTTCACAACCTCAAAGACTTCACAAGCAAAGGACAAGGGAGGAACGTGCAAGCAGGTCAAGTGGGGCAGGAAAAGGAGGCAAGGAGATGGTGCTGGGCAGTGTAAAAGGCAGCAGTATCAACCTGCTGCGGGGCTTTCTGCAGTTGCTGTGTAGAGTTTGAAGGATAAAATGGAGAGGCGTCAGGAGCAGAGTAGGATGCTGCTTTAGAGTGTTATCCAAATGGGAGGGCAGCTGGGGAGGAAGCAGAGGAGTGCTTGTTGAACAGCAGGGCAAGGATGGCTTTGGCAGTCAGTGGGGGACAAGGAACAGCCTTGAAAGCAAAGACAAGCAGGGTGTGTCAGAAATCTGCATTTGGAAGAGAATGGTGAAGCATCAGAAGATGCAAGAGGAACAGGATGATGACCAGTGGAGGGCTGGGAAAGCCACCAGTACAGTCACCTCCAGGAAGCTGCTGTCCATAGGGAAAACCACCTGTGTAAGGCCTCAGAAGAGTGGTGGTGGTGACCAAAATGTGGAGCTCTTCAGCAAGAACTGTAGCTGTGTATCCATGTATCCAGCCCTGGAAAGGCCAGGCCATGGGCTACTGTGCAGGCAAATGTGTAGGTAAGGTGACCTCTGCCAGCATCCCCAATTGCAGAGGTGCTGAGGTCCCCCCAGGCTGGTCCCCACCAGCTTATGGTGCAGGCAGATCTACAGACAGGCATTAGTGAGAACAGATGGACCTGGAAGCTGCAGGTTTCTCTCTGTCCTGCCTCTGTGGGCCACATGGATTTTAGTTTCACAGGAGAACAGTGTTAGAGCAGGGAGTGGATCCATCAGTCAGCAGCACAGGGAATGGAGTCCAGTTTGTGTCTGTGGATGAAGTAATCCCCAAGAAGTGTGTCAGAACAAGAGGAAGAGACCAGTGTGAAGCATCCCTCATTCACTGCTGAAAGCTGGAGGATTTGGGAGAAAAACTGCTCATCTGTGTAAGTAATAGATGGTGGAATTTTGATGACAGAAGCACCAAAAACAGTGTTCTGAAGGATTCAGAGTGCTCTGAGAGATGGTACAAAGCACATTATTTTCTTCCCCTTAAACAAAGTAGTAATTATCAGTCTTTTCCTGGTGACTGAAACACATAGAGCAACTGAGAGATGTCTTATTGCTGATACTTGATTTCATGCACAACATAATGGCAGCAACTTTCACAGATGCCAAGCTCTATAAACCAATTTAAATCAACACAATATTCCCATTGATCCAGTCTTCCCAAGTTCTAGCTGGTGCTGTGCCCCTGTGGCTGGACTTTAGCATCCCTTGCTGAGAATTTTTAAGGCTCAGCATTACCAGGTTGTAAAAGCAATCCACAACCTGAAGGAGCCATATTTTTTTCCCAAGCTCTAAGCAGAGTGAGAAAAAGAACGCTCCTTACTGACATAAAGCAAGGCAATAGAGCTAGTAAAAATAATGCTTCTATGAACAGTGAAACGTCAGTCATCGAATTTCCTGTGGCTTTATGCTTCCTGTTTATGTTCCTTTCATGCCATGTGTACAAAGGGTGAGTTCTCTTCAGGGCTTTCTGGATGCTTTGTACAGTCCTGGCACCCCAGTACCGCAGCTCCTTTTCACCTCTTCTCCAGGCAGCAGAGGTGAGGGCCAGGGAAAAGGGGCATTGACAAAACGCGGCCTTTTTTCTTTAGGAAAGCTGGCTGGAAAACAGCAACAAAAGCAAAATCAAACCCCTCATCAGAACAATTGACTCCTGTGCACATGTTACTTCTCTGGGGAAGAGGGACAGTGACAACTGCCATGGGTGACTTGTTCTTGCACTGATTATCAAGTGGGGCTCCAGCACCCAGAGGTTGACGCGGTGTTGGAACCTGTGCACAGTGAAGCAGAGTGAAAGCAGTGCAAAGACAGCATGACCTTCTAGGAGTCATTCGTTTTATTGACAGAGGTGATTGGAAAATAAAATCCAGTCTACATTTCACAGGGCTGATAATAACCCCAGTACACCAACCACCCTTCTTTTGCTATCTAGCACTTATGCTACAAGCACAAAACATTGGGGAGCTTCATGGGGAGCCAATTTGCCCAGTGGCTTTACTCAGGGTTAAAAGAACCATAGTGCTTATAATGAGATGTGCAGCTGAATCATGATAATAGGGGAATAAAACCACAGTAGTATCAAGCTTAAGCTGAGAAACAGGATTGCAGCATAGCCGTAGATGCAGATTGGCACAGAGCAAGAAGGCAGTCCTGGGCAAGGGCCTTGCAGAAGATCCAAGCAAAATGCCACAAACCTCTGGAACACAAAGGTATGAACTGAAAAAGAGAGCAAATAGAGGCAAGCCTCCCCTCTCTGAGGTGTTCTGGCTGTGTCCTGATCTCTGTGTAACTGCAGGAGATAAGGGGTCTGCCGTGGAGCTCACCGTTTACCTCCTTTCTAGAACAGAGGATCGTTTGTTTTGCCATCTTGCAAAATGTTGCAAAACACCCCGAGCACTGATTGCAGGCGCAAGTCAACAGCACTGCAGGTACTGGCCATTACAAGGCTACGTTTACCCCGTGTCTTGGAGCCGTCCAGCAGACAATAGCTTGGCCACAACAAAACTCAACCCACTGAGATCCCATGGGGAATTTGCTTGGGAAATGGGAAAACTGAAACTCGGATCTAATGAGATTGAAGTGAGATGAAGGGGAAAAAAAACATCAATGAGAATTTATCCCTGGATTTTTAGTGTTGTTTTAAGGCACAGGCAGCCCTGCTAACCTCACCAGCATTGTGATGGGCAGTGAGGTCTCACCCGCATACTCCACCTTAGCTGGAGTTCCTGGCAATGCACTGGGGTGTGCAGCATTCTGGGGGTTTCATTTCCAGGCAGGATTAGCTGGTTTCAGCCTGCAAAAATTAAGACAGCCATGTTGGGTCAGGGCTGCACCTCTTCCGTTCCCAGTTTACCATAAACACAGAATAACAGAGGTGGCCTGTGAACAGAAGCCTCCAAGCCCCATGGCTTTTGTCCTTCAGGCATTTCCTTAGGTTAGCAAAATAACCATCAGCTTTGTGTGTAAGCAACAGCATCTGAGTTCTGGTGGGAGGTGAGAGATGAGATGAGGAGCAACCTCACAGGGCTGGGCTTTTAGAGGGAGGCCATGTCTTAAACCAGCACCACTAATAAAGTGGGAGAGAGGGGCATTTTGAGCAACCTGTCTTCTTTTGCCTTTCTCAGTGCCCTCAGCTCATCAGGAATACCACAACCCAGAGCCTGTGACTTCAGGAGAAAAAAAAATAGTGCATCCTGATCTTTTTTTTTTTTCATTGATATTCTGGTTTAGGCCTGCTGTCAGGTCAAGGGACAGAAGGGAAACAGTGAAGTTGAAGTGCTTGACAGGAGTGATCAGATAGGACAATAACCTCATCTTCTCAGAGCTACCTTCAGTGTTTGTTCCCTTTTGCAAATGAAACCATGTAATGCAGCAGCATTTAGCTTTGGCCAAAAGGGAGAAGCTGTTCAGAGAGACAGGCTGTGACTTCCTGCTTGGAGAAGTGAGAGAGATGCTGATGGTGAGAGAGGCAGGGGCTAAATGTCACACCACTCTGGACAATGGGTCATGGACCAGCACCTGCAGCCAAGCAAGTATTGGCAGATGGGCTGAAATGTTCTTCTCAAGGAACAAGATTCCCCTGATTAGGAAAAGAAGGGAAATAATGTGATGCAAACTTTAAATACACAGCCACAAGAAAGAGGGAAGCCTGTGCAAACACCACCAGCAGAGCTGCTAACAGCTTTTGTGTATATGTTCTCTGCAAATGTTCCACAAATTATTTACAACTGGTTTATGTGCATTAAGCATTGGCTTGCCAAACAGTAAAACATTACCCTTTATTTGAAGCTGAGGGGGAACTATTAACACCTGCTTATCAGACTTTGACGTATCTAGCCCAAGGTGTAATTTTATAAGGCTTTCCCACCCAGAGAACTCTTGACTTTTTAGCCAGATCCACTCCACGAGTGAAATGGTAGTGCAGGAGGAAAAGAAATGCAGTGAAATTACATATAATTGCTTTGTCTCCACCTCTATAATACAGTGAGCAGGTGAGTCAGCATTCCCATAGAACTGCTTCACTGGGAAAGGAGGAGCTCTGCCTCGGCCTGGCAGCTGTCTGCCCTTGCCTCTGCTTCTGGTATCTGCGTACTCAAACTTCCCTGCAGGGCTGCTTGCTGCTTATCAGCGCCATAACATGCATACCTGTGGAGTACTCCTTTCTGTTTTCATTAAAAGGAGATATTTCATCTCATGATTTCATCTCATCCCACACGTAATTGTTTAAAGCAAGGTGCAAACGGGCAAATAGTAACCACAGGCATCTGAGTTGTGTTTTTCAAAACAGTCCCACTAATTTAATGTACAACTGAGTCCAGCTGGGTTCATGGGTCTAGGTGTCTTGCCATGTCTTACAGAGCTAAGGAAGCAAGCCTTATCCCAGCTTTAAGTTGCCTAAATAGCTGCTTCTTGTTGTTATTTATTTCCTTGAGATACAGAAAACAAATACAAATAAACTGAGCTACTGGAGAACTGCTATAAGGAGCACTACTATTTCTTCTAGCACTGAATAAAAGCAGGGCTCCTGAGAAATGGAGACATGCTTGTGCCAGACACTGTGAAAGACTGAGTAAGATGAGACAGCTGTTACCTCAGGGAGACTGTCGTCCAGACAGACATAAAACACACAGTCTGAGAGAGTAAGAGTAGTGGGGAAACCTTCAGGGAGGGCAGGTGAGGCTGGGAAGGTAACTTGCATTTCCTGAGCCTGAGCTGCACCGAGTCCACCAGCCCACATCTGGAGACTGTCCCTCTGAAGAGCAACGTTGATTAATCTCCTGATTGTTTTCTGATTTGGGCATTTTAACTCAGCCTGCATGGCAATGGTTTTTTATCTGTCTGCCTCTCTGATCTGTGCTTGGGAAGTCAACAAGTAGAATGCATTGCAAGCCCTGCCTCTGCACTGCCTGGCACTAATTAAAGAAGCCATTCAAAATAAAGCTCCTACTCATATTCTCTATTAATAGCCAGCAGCTTTCCTCCTCCCTCCCCTCCCACACCTCTTTCTTTTAAAGCAACCCTGTCCAGGGGCTTGAGATCCCTTGCATTCAAATACCAACTCATCATCTCTGCAGTGGCATTCCCCAAAGGCAGCTTCCTGGGAAACATGCCCCATTGATACCCTGGAAACCACATCAAGACCTTAGTAGTAACAGCAAATTCTGGGAATTGATGACTTAAAAGTGATGTTGGCTTTTACTATGACATGACAGGTTTCTTGTTCAGCCCTGATGCTGCCTCTGAAAGAGCCTCTCCTTGGTTACATGGGCTTAGCAAACCTGAGAGCAGAGCAACGGCCAGAGCGACAGAGATGACTTGTCAAGAGAAAAGTGCAGTGAGATGGGTTGCAGGAGAAGTGAATCATCAGTGAGCTGCGCTCCAGAGACAGCTCAGCAGGGCCAGCTGGTGCCTTTCAGAACATGATCTTGCTGGACTCGATGGGCTAGCACCAAAAGGGCCGACAGAGCAGCCCAGCTTCACTTAGTTCAGTGTATTCAAAAGAAGTTGCATCTGCTCCTGCTTTGGGAGGATGATCAGTTGGGTGTGCAGAGGCTATGGAGAAGCTCCCTACAGATTGGTGTGGCCAGCCTGAATGCAGGTGGGCAGTCAGCAGATGGGATTCGTTATCCAATAATTACCTTTCTGTTAATAATTGAGAACCAAAGTGATAGTATAGTCATCTCCATGGAAAGACAGAATGAAGCCCCACAAGAAGAGAAAAAAAAAATCATAAATATTGTTAAACTTTTCAAAAATATTATTAAACTTTAAAAATAAGCTACATGGCTTCTTTACCTTCCGGAAGTTAAAGGATGCCCAGTTTCAAGTTTTTCTCACAGAAATTCAGGCCAGGCCTGAATAGTGACTCTTTTGTGAAGGAAAGGCAGGATGCTAATGGAAACAACCAATTCCAGTAGCTGGATCCTGAAGGAAGGTGATTTAATAAGTTGCAAACTTTGGCAATTCTGCAGAGAAAAAGCTGTGAATATTTGATGCTTATGGGTTAAATTTTCTGATGCTAAAGCTGCCAGGTCTTACTGAAACAGCAAAGCCACTCGAGGTAAAAGTCCCATTTTGGAGGGAATGAGTCACCGCTAAAAGTTAAGTTTAGAAAACTAAAGCTGCCCATTCCCTTTACCTTTCAACATCAAAAATAGAGAATCAGAACAGAAGATTTAACTTCTGGTATATATATCCTGTGAACTTGTAATGCTAGAAGGCCTGGAAGGAAATGTCTTTGTTAATGCCTTGAATATACCCCATAGAGATCTTTGAACATGCCTGTTGAGATTTGCTGAAGGCAATGGGAAGAAATGGCAAGAGCAAGTTGCAGATTCTGCTCAATGGTTTGGCTAGTCTTTCTCAAGGAAGCCAACTGTGTTTTATTTGACCAAAACCAATTAATGTCATTCACAGCATTGCCACTTTGTGAATAAACTGTCCTCCAAGAATGATATTAAATTATTAATATGGCTGAAAGCATTTTTGCCCCACAATATTTGCTGATACATAAACTACAGTCTTTTTCACAGCTGGCTTATTCTGTAAACAAATTAAAAGCACATACTAGAAATGACAACAGCATTGTAAAAGCCAGCCCCAGCTGCTCTTCCCGTTGCTCGGAAGGAGGTTTTGGAGCAGCACCGAGCACTTCCTCTGGTCCTGAGCCATTTGCAGGCATTCCCAGTTAGGCCTTTTTCCAGGCTTAGGACAAGGGCATCATCTGAACAGCTTCTATCCCCTAGAAATTTGTGGCTGAGGAGGCTGCTTGAGGCAGAGTTGGTGTCTTTATCTTTAACCCTCATGGGGCTTTTTTCTTCTGTGAATGTGTATGGGTGCTTTTATGGATCCCCTGTGAACTTTTGGCACTTGAAAGCAGGATGTCCTACTGTTTAACTATCTGCTAAATGAAAATCCACGTCCTTCTGTTTGCTTTAAGTTTGCCATCTGCTAGTTTCACTTGATGCTTTCTAGTTCTTATATTAGAAAAGAAAAAAAAATAATTCAACCCTACTCTTCTCTACTTCCTGATTGCATGTTCCCTCCTATCTGACCGTTTTCTGTTGGTTATCCCTGCTCCATCCTAAATAATCCTGATCACTTGAATCCTTGAAGCACTCTAACATCAAGGTCTCTCCATATTTTTAATTATCTTAGTTGCTCTTCTCTGGATCTTTTTAATTTCTGTCACATCTGGGCCAGAGCTGCTGGAGGCAGGCAACCTGCAGCCCTCTCATGTTCTCCACTGCACTCTGACCTGGCATGGCCCACCAGCCTTGTGACAGTACCTGAGCACCAAACCAATCCTTCCATGGACTTATTATAACTACAAGGTATTATTTCTGAATGGGAGCAAGCTGGATAGAGATTTCTCACTTTCAATCACTTTACTGCTCTCTAATCACACCTGGCATAGTAACTGCCTCCATCCTGGTCAAAGACTCATTGATACCATCTTAATACTTACTGTTGTCCTAGTTAGTATACAAATTTGGCTTTAGTAGCTGGAGTTAGCTGATATGACTTCTGGCATGGGGTCTATGGCCCCCTGCCCTCCAGCCGCAGCCTAGTCCGACCCTGCTGTACAAGCCATGTCCTGTCACTATCATATCCTGCTGATTATCTCCTCTCACAACACATCTACTTAGTCAACGTGCTAGTCCAAAGCCAGGTGTCCCAGGTCCCTCATCCTCATTCCACTGTGGCTTTATGGAAATCAGTCCTTCTTCTCTGCAATTCTGGACGTATCTGGGAGTATCTGTCATGTGAACATGACCCTCCCTTGCTACTCCTTCACAGCTGCTCTGGGGACCTGTGCTCCTCTCCACTGGTATGGACCTCTCCATCCTGCTGTGAGTGCTTCTGGAGAAGTTTTGGAGATGCTTGATTCTGCTGTCCTCTCCTGCACCCTGCATCTTGCTTAGAAAACCTCTGCCCTTCTTTACTTCACTGGTGCACTTGGGGACCATAGATAGATGCTAGGCCCCATCTGTGACTCCCTTCCAGTATAAATCATCCTGTGCTTGTGCTCTCCTCAGTGCAAGAAGCGCACTCTTTGGAACAAGAGGACTCATCACCCACAGAGGTGGACTCCCCACCCCGTCACTAGCTTGGTGTCCTCTGCATGTTCAGGGCTGCCACCTCAGAGGGTCCTCAGCACCCAGCACCTGTGGGACAGCTCCCTCTCCATTTGCCATCCCATTGGAGAGCAGACCACTCCTTACCCATCCGCCTGCACAACCCCTTATGTGCCAGCATTCCTCCTACTGCTGATGCTTGTGCTTCATGTATCCACACATGTATCTGTACTGCTTCTTTATCTGAACAGATGTATGTACATACTTATAGCATATACATAGCATGTAAGACAAGTGTACACTTCTCTCTCTTCCTCCCCCCCCCCCGCTACATACAATCTTCTGTAATGACTACATTTCATCTCTCTCTCTCTCAACCCCCCAGTGCTTGGGGCCTTTCTTTCATCAGCTATGGGTAAGATTAGGCATGATGCATTGCAGCCTCTCCTCAGTTGACTTTATATGCTGTTGTTTGCAGAATACTCTTGGTCTCTACATAGACTCCATGACCAACAGCAGTTTGCATAATCTGCTGAAATTCAAGAGGTATCTCTTGAAAGAATCCAGCTGCTTGAGACTCACCAAGTTCAAAGGACCTGATCTAGAATTGTCCTCATTGCAGGACTGTCACATAGTCCCTTTCTAAAGGCAATGGCACTCCCGGCACATGTATGTGCCAGTCTGAGATCACGGCTCTCACCTCAGCAAGGGGGAAAGAGACTCAAGGAGTGATGCGGTTAGTGCCTGTGGAGCTGAGCTGCATCGATTCTCCGAGGTCTCTGGGAAAGCCTGCTGTGGGCCACGGGCTTGTGCATCCCAGGATAAAGCCTGCTCATTCTCTGCTGCCCGGAGCCATCCCAGCCTGAATGGGATGTGGGGCTGGGGCTGACATCCCTCCTCACCACCCACCCGCAGCTCCGGGCTTGTTTAAGAGCTGGCCATGGGAGTTATTTCAGTCACAAGCCAGGCTATGAATAGAATCCAAGATTTCCACACGCAAGCCAGACCTTGGATTAAAAATATTTAAAGATGCTGTAGGAGCTGACGCAGCAGCGCCCGAGAAGCTTTAGCACCCAAATCACCCACCGCCGAAACGGGGCTCCCCGGGACCGAGGGGGCGCGGGCAGGAAGGGGATAACAGGGATAACCGGCTGCGGGGAACGCTGCTCCTTGCTGTGCCGTGCCGTGCCGTGGCGGTGACGGGCGCAGAGCGCTTCCGCGCCCGCCGCCGCAGCCCTGCCCCCGCCGCCTGCGCGGCCGGCCCGGCCCGGCGGAGAGGCGGGGGGATTTCCAAGCGCCGGCGGCCTCGCCGCTTCCTCTCCTTGTTTTGCTTTCGGTCTGCACCGCTCTCCGCCCGGGCGGAGGCAGTTAACTTTTAGTTTTGCTCCCGCGATTGCTCAGAGCCTGTTTTCATTTCCATTTCGCGTCCCCTGGCAACGGCGGTAACCTTGAGGAATTCTGTAAGGGCCGCGGAAACGGGCCGGCAAGGTAATTTTTAATTGGTTTATGTTTTTCCTTTTTTGTGTGTGTTTGATTTTTCATCTCGTCCCTGTTCTTGTTCCGGTTCGCATCGCCGCTGTTTTCGCGTGCGGGGCTCCCGGGCAGATGCGCATCGGTTTAAAAACAAAAGGTCGGGCTGCAGCGGCTGCGGCCGAGTCGGGTTCCGCCGCTGCCTATGGGAAGGGGCTGCGGGGAGCAGGTAGCGGGGAGCGGGAGGGCGGCGGGTTTCGGCGCAGATGGAGCGGGGTCCCCGCCACCCCCAGGTCTGGAGCTCCGGCCGCAGACAAAGGCGGGGGCGCTGGATCTGGAGGGCCAGGGCGCGGCGCGGGCCGGGCCGGGCCGGGAGCCTCGGCACTTGTTGCGGGGGCGGCGGCTGCCGGTGTCCCCGGTAAGGAGCAGGGGCAGCAGCGGCGGCTCTACGGGGCTGCGGGCGGGGGTCGTGCTGTGAGGGGGGGAGGGGGGCTGCCCCCGCTTGTGCTCGGGGCCGGTGGGGGGGCGGTGCTTCAGCGAGCCCTTCCCCGCCCCGCGGACGGCCCGTTACACAAGAGGCGGGCGGGGCCTCCGCCTCTCCCCGTCCCGTCCCCAGCGGGTTGGGGCTCCCGATGGCGGCTGAGGTGCCCCCAGGCGAGAGGGTGGGGGGCCTGCCCCTGAGAGGGGACGGCAGCGGAGGGAGGCTGGCACAAGATGGAGCGGGGCCTGAGGAGTGGTCGGGCTGCCACGGGTGGGCTGTGCGGGAGCGGCGGAAGGAGGAAGTCCTGCGGAGCGCTGCACAGGGCAGGCTGATGGGCGGTGGTGCTTCCTCGCTCCTGTGCAGCAGGCCTTGCCGCCTCCGCGTCTGCAGCGGAAAGTAAACACGCCTGTAGAACGAGAGCGTTTCTGTCCCCCGCCCGCCCCGTGAGGTCCCGGTGACTCCAGCCTTTGCAAGTGCCTCGTTCACAGCCTCGAGCCACGCTCTTCATCCTGCTTTTTGCAGGAATAGCCTCTTGTTTGGAGGTACAGGCTCGTTGTGTGGCTGTCCTGCTCCATGCCAGCAAGCGGAGGGCCCAGCCCTGGACGTCTTCCCTAGGAGGACGTTCGTGAACAGGGGTTTCGTTGTGTGTTCTACGCAGGGTCAAATCCCAAGCACCTCACAACGCATCTCACAATGTGTGGAGGGAAAAGCTGCGAGTGCTTGAAGGATTTGATCCCTCGGCTTGGGTTCCCAGAGATATTTGGGTCTTTAATTGCGATTTAGATTAGCGTGAGCACTTAAACTGCAGAGTGATTGAAGCTTATTTATTATTTAGACACAGAGCTCAGATAAAGGAATTTCAGAGTGCAGAACTTTGCTCCTGGTTAGTGCGTGGTTATAATTTATAGCCCGGCTCACCATGCGAAGATCTTGCAGACGGTTGCACGTAGGAGCTGTTGTAAACTACAGCCTCTGTTTCTGGAGATGAAATACAGCATGTTTAATTTGATAGTTATTGAAGTCTGAATGGTTTGTAAATAGTAACCTTTGCAGAGTACCTGAGTTAGCACCATGAAAAGAGAGTTGAGTGGAGCAGCAACATTTAAATTCACCCTAATACAGAAACAAAAATGTCAAAATTATAAAAGCAGCAGAACTGATCTGCAAGGCAGATGGCTTCTGCTTGAATCTCAATCTTTCCGTGCCACCAGCCCCTTTGGCAACATTAGTATCCTTCTCTGGCCCTTGTTGATAATGTCCCACAGGGGACTTCCTACACCTGCTCCTTGTGTGCGGCAGCTCCTTTTCAGGTGTAAATGGTGGTGGGAGGTCTGAGTAACTCCTTTGACATGGCATCACTTTGTTGTGGTCATATGCCACACTTTAATTCTTCAGCTGGGTACAGGCATGGGGAGGTGTCAGTCTGCTGACCCTGAGGTTGGGAGTCCCAGCTGGTCAGCAGAGGTGGGTAGAGGTTAGCCTTTAGATTTGACACATATCTTTGCAGTGCCACCTGGTTACTTGTTCACTGCAAAGTGACAGATTTCAGAAGATGTCAAGTCAGCCTCTCGAGAAGAGCTGTTCATCACAGGCCGTATTACATGAAAAAGGGTAGCCAAGAGGTATGAGAGAGAACATACATGCTGTTAGGAAGGGGAGTTTAAGACTGTAGTCTCTGATGAGTGGAGGTCTTTGACATATGGGACCAGGTGGAGTTAGGAAGGCAGAGAGTCTTAATGCATAGTTGAGAAAATGTTGCAGAAAAAAAGGAGCTAAGATTCAGGAGAAGATGGAAATATTTTTGGAATAGGAAGAGGGAGGAGTACACATTAGAATGGGCTTTACAGAAATCCTTTTTTTTTTTTTTTTAATTAGATTAAACCC